>JBBBWG010022824.1:0-11970 GCA_037176905.1 Azolla pinnata
TTAGGTACTTTTTGAGTATTCATGGAGAATCTTAAAAGAGAACATGAAATATTACCTGTTCTTTATGCAAACGTGTTCTTGGTAACTTTATAAATCCTTACGAATAAAAGGGAAGTCCAACTCTAAACGATATCAATTGAAACCTATGTTTAGAGCCCACCCTTGATAAACTATGCAAAGCATAGGCCAACCGTCATCGATGATTCGCACCCACCATTGTAATTAGAAAGAAACTACCAAGGATTTCATTGTATATGACGTTGTGGGGGCTAAGAAGATACAAGGGATAAAGAAGATAAGAGCTTATTATATGTTTTGAGAACACATGTAAAGCATTTAATAGTCGAGAAGTATCATTTTGACGCCGGTAATAGTACAATGTTTCTTTCTGTATAGAGCACTAGCCATAGCTCTATCCTTGCTTGGAAAGAGCTTGAAAATTAATTTTCTCACAAGCGTTTCTAAGTCAAGTAACAAACCGTGGTACTTCTTGAGACTAGATCACCCTCCCTTGAGATCAAGCCTATGGAAAGAGTTATTGAATACATGCTCAAGGTTCAAAACAGTCCCCGAAATCAACATCCAGTTTTGAGTTCAGGTTTTAGAAGATGTGCAATGTGTTTTCAAATGCTTTCCACCTCTCCTGCACTTCCTTTGTGAGTAACTTGGTGAACCCCTCCATTCGAAACACAGGGAGACAACAATCTAGCGACATTACACATATCATTCTTGGCTTACATGTAGATGTATTCCTGATTATTGTAGGAATAAGGTCTATGGTCATGGATTTCATCAGAATTCGAGCTAATCGACCCTATAGACTCTAGCAATCTCTTAAGAAAGAAATATCTTTTCATTGACATTGGTTTGCTTCACTCGATGGCCGACATCTGTAGCAGCTCTGGTTTTATCCTCAAAAAGTCAAAAGGAAGTGGAGAGAAAGAGCATAAGCACCAGAGATTCCACGCAAGCACCACTTCTTCGTGCGTGGCAAGGAAATGACACAGACATAGTCTATGATATATATATCTAAGAAGGGAGGAAGGGGAGCATTCCAGTCATTTATAAAAGCTGGCATGCCAAGTAGTGGCACTAGATTCGACTTCGTTATTGTCATCGTTGACTAAAGAGAAGAATGTTGTGGGATGAGGGGTAGAGCCTAGAGTGGCTCCACCCCCTGCCTAAGGGGGTTGAACGTGAGAGGTCGTTCGAGAAAGAGAGAGAGAGATAGAGAGAGCAACTCCCTCTGCCTTTTCATTTCACCCTCATGGGGTTTTTATAATTACATCTCTTGCCCATTACAATGAGATGTGAAGAGGAACATACCCTTCAATCTTTTCACACACACACACACACTCTCTAAGACACTAGACACCAACACGCACACACGTACATAACACTATCGTGTGCAGATACATACACTTGACATCGCAAAACGATTAGACTATATACTTTCATAGACTGCCATACAATCTCTAGACAACAAAGAACTATGGCTGGTCATCCACGATGGTAAGGGCCATGTGATGGATGAGCATGTATCGAGAGCGTGACGATCGGGGGTAGAGCGGTGGTGGTCGATGCTCCAGTGGGTAGAAAGGAGCTCTACAGAGCTCAGGTTGGGGCCTTTGGGCATTCTCTTGAATAGCTAATGATAAAGATATTATCATGGAGGGGTATAAAAGAAGGCCAATATGGAGGGGGCTATAAAAAGGGTGGAAGGCAAAGAAGAGGCAGAGGCAGTTTCAATGGATCCACATCACCAGCACCCGCATCACCCACACCCACACCCGGGAGGGCCGCCAATTCCACCACCACCTCATGCTCCTCACCACCCTGGTGCAGGCCCCCATGGAGGAGGAGGAGGAGGAGGAGGAGGAGGAGGAGGAGGGGTAGGTTTTCCCCATGGCGGCGGAGGAAGTCCTGGTATCCCCTATGGCGGCGGAGGAGGTCCCGGTGGGCACCATGGAGGAGGAGGAGGAGGTCCCGGTGGGCATCACGGAGGAGGAGGAGGAGGAGGAGGTCCTGGTGGGCACCACGGAGGAGGAGGAGGAGGAGGAGGAGGTCCTGGTGGGCACCATGGAGGAGGAGGAGGTCCTGGTGGGCATCACGGAGGAGGAGGAGGAGGAGGCGGAGGTCCCGGTGGGCACCACGGAGGAGGCGGAGGTGGAGGTCCTGGTGGGCACCATGGAGGAGGCGGAGGAGGAGGTCACCGCGGAGGAGGCGGAGGAGGTCACCATCATTAATCACTCGGTTCGTCTTCACCCACCACCTCTTCCCCTCATCGCTCCTCTTGACCTTCGGAAACGATAATCAAATCTATCTATCTATCTATCTATCTATCTATCTGTCTATCTACATTCCCTTGTACGTTTTCTCTCTTGTGCAATGCCTGCCTACGTTACTCAAATCATCCGCCCCCATCGATACTGCTCAATAAATATACAATCATTCAATCGACCATTCGATCCATGCTCCTCAACAAATATACAATCATTGAATCGACCATTCCTTCGCCATTCATCCATGTTCGTGCTCGCGAATGCTTCAAACAGATGTGTAGGATACAATGAATGCTCCCAAATCTAGGTCTAAATCATAAGCTAGGCAAATGAAATTATACTATTACGAATATTAATAATTCAAAAACAATAGAAAATGACAATACGTTAAGTTTATAGTAAATGATGATAGTTTATAAAATTTACCATTAATCCAAATTAAAAAATCTAGCTGTAAAATTAAAATTCCAGAAAAATGACTATATAGCTTAATTATAGATCAATGACCATAACTGTAATGTGATCTTGAAATCTATCAATTTTAGAATATGAACAACACACACCTTTTGTCCATTTCAGGCGTGTTCCTTTTCAATCGTTTTCAAATGTTTGAATGGGCTTTCAAACACATTTGTTGCAATTTGTGTACACAATATCTTTCTTATGCTCGTAATTATCGTTCTATGTGACCCTTGTTTAACTTCATAATTAGAGATCCTTTGCTTGGCTATCCCTCGGTTTCCCTACTCTACTGCCAAGTCCATGTATAATTTTGTCGAAGACTGCCCAAAAAATCTAAAAAGGTTTAGCTAAGTTCATAAGATTGATCTGCACCGTGAGAGGTTCTTTGATGTGTTTGTGTTGTATGTTTGCTCATAAGATTGACTTGCACCATGAGAGGTTCTTTGGTGGGTCTGTGTTTTGCGTTTTATTTTTTACCTCTATGCATTGACTAATATCTGACAATGATTGCCACATTTCTCTTGAGAAGGCCAACATTTATGGTTTAGAGCTATGGTTTGGGGTTTAAGAAACCTGGTGTGTGAACTAGGTGTCAATTTTGATGCATTTCAGAGCCCATTTTTATTGTGACCCAGACGTGACATGTCTAGGCTGTGGCAAACTATCGCGTTAAATGGGTTTGTACCTTGTAATAATACCTAATCCTTTCGATATCCTAGCATGGCACACAAGGTCAACTTCACAATCAGTACATCCTCCCAGTTTTGATACCAAGCACTTCGCTCCTCATGCTGTGTGAGCCACCTCGTGCATGTGCTCTCGCACGTGGTTCGCTCCTCACACAGCGAGAACCAAGTTGACAACCCTCCTCACACTGCCCACTTGGTTCGCTCTCACGCAGCAAGAGCCACACTACCCACCCTCCTCACTCTGCCCACTCCTACAACTTCCTTGATTCCTTGCTGCGTTGGCTCACTTAGTTCATCATGTAAATCCCTATTTCAATTCCCCAAGTTTCAACCTTACTTGTTTGTTTCAATTTCAACTATGTGTACTTACCATTTCAATTTTCAATTTTTGCATTGACTTCTCAGTTCTTCTTAGTTTGCATTTAGCAACTTTTTCGTATACATTTGCAATTTCATAAGATTCAAATGGTTAAAGAAAAGAGTTTTGACTGGGATCTATCATGTAATAATTCCAAAGAAGAATGATAAAGGTATGCATCAAAGTCAATGTAAGCATCGCAATCAAAGTTGTGTTGTTAGACCTTACCGATGTCGTAGGGTTTGGGCTACCATATTTATCATGACACTGGATTAGAGCTCATCTTTTGGGATTATAAGGTCAAGGTATTGGTAATTGCTGCAAAAATAAGTGTTGAGATAAAAGAGGAGGTCAAAAGTTTGATAAAAGATGGTAGTGGTGCAAAATGTTAATCTAAATGATGATGTGAATGTTGATGTTGGTGGTGCAAATGTTGATGCAACTGCTGTTCCTAAAAGGTCAATGTCTATTAATGATCTTCCATCGCCATGTTTTCTTATTAGTTCTAGACATCCTTGGCACAACTTACCCATTAGCTTGCACCCACATCTCCGTCCACTCTTTTATAGTGACACATCTTGGCATTTTTCCGTTTTCAGTTGGTTGGTAGCGTTGATGCGTGAGTGGAAGAAATCTACCGTGATTTGAATAAATCACTCGTTTGAGGTGAGGCGGTGGTGTAGACACGAGGTGTGGTCCACATCTAGGACAGGCATGGTACCCTGAGGTCAATAAACCTGTGAGTTAAAAATGACTCGTGTAGAGTAATTACGAATTGTCGTTAAATGTAGATACAAGAGATCTGCTGCAGTGTAGGGTTCTAATTAACATGAACATTGCCGGAACCCTAGGAAGTAATGCATTGTCCACATTAGAATTGCTCGAAGGTTGAATAGGCGATTGGGATGGGCCTTTGACATATCTTCTATTGGAACCTCTTGCCATAAAATTTGCAGCTCCTCCACAAGTAGTGCCAGGTACACATCCATATTTGCGACCTTGTACTTCCCAGGGATGAGGAGTGTTAATATAATATGACCCTTCTTGATCGCCATGTGTGGAGGTAGGTTTTAATTCACTAGCACAACTGGCCAAACACTGTATGAGCTGCTTCGAAACCCAAATGGGTTCACTTCGTCAGTCCCTAAACCCAACCTCAAGTAGTGCGGTTCATCTCTAAATTCAGGCCAAGTACTGTCGATATGTTGCCACGCTGGGCTATCAGCTGGTATTCTCCACTTGCCATCTTGGCTCCGATGTGATACATGCCAATCCATCAATGGGGCGATGGATCGACATTTAAACATCATACGAAATCTCGGAATAACCGGGAAATGTCGGAGTACCTGTAATTTGCAAAGGGGAAGGGTTTAGGATTGCAAATCAAGAATGTTGCAGCACTTTTGCAGCAAAAATGTGGCAACCATGCAGCAAACTTGCAGCAAACACGCGTAAAAAATGCAGCTACTTTGCAGCAAACACGCGGCAAACTTGCAACAAATTCGCGGCAAACTTGCAACAAATTCGCGGCAAACTTGCAGCAAACTAGCTGCAAATTCGTGGCAAATTTGCAATAATTTCGCGGCAAACTTGAAGCAAACTAGTTGCAAATTCGGGGCAAAATTGCAGCAATTTCGCGGAAAACTTGCTTCAAAAGTGCGGCAAACTTGTAGCAAAGTTGTTGCAACTTGGCAGTAAACTAGCTGAAAAAGTGCGGCAAACTTATAGCAAAGTCACTGCAATCTTCTTGCAATTAAGCGGCAAGCATGAAAGAATATTTGTAAACAATATTGTTTCAGGCTGACCTTGCGAGGACCCCATTTGCGTATATGATCGTGCACTACACGACGAGCTCACCTAAATCTTTTCCTACATCTATCACATCTACGTCGAATGGTACGAGCTCCCTATTGGTTGATGTGTGTCTTGCGCAACTCCTCTGCATTAGTGGACGATGACTCTGAATTGCTGTCTACTGGACTGGCATCCATTGATGAATCCTGTAAACTTTGCAACAATTGAGCGGCAACTGCGCGGCAGATTTGCGGATATAGCTGCGGCAACTGCGCGACAAAGTTGCGGATATAGGCACGGCAAATAAGCAGCAAATGTGAGGATATAGGTGCGGCAAGGTCGCGGCTATAAACACGGGAATTGTCACGGTAAACACGTGGTAAAGTGCGCAGTTAAGCACACGGAAAACAACACAGATGCGTCCTTTAAAACCCTAAACCTGCTCCTGCTCCTCTATCTCTTTCGCTCCTGCTCCTCTATCTCTTTCGCTCCTGCTCCTACTCTCTCTTTCGCTCCTGCTCTGTCCGTTTAGCTCATGCTCGCCCTAACCCTAAACCCTAAACCCTACGACGAGTTGCAGCAAACCCTTTCGCTCCTGCTCGCCTCAAACTCTGCTCGTGCTCCTGCATACCTGCTGGCCTTGTTGCTGCTCTTGCACGAGCTGCTCTTCCTACTCCGCTAGCTCAAAACCCTATTCCAACTTCTGGTCGCCCCCTACTCGTGCTGCTCTTGCTCCTCAAGCTAGTCCTCCTCTTGCTCCTCCAGCTAGACCTCCTGCTGCTCCTCCGGCTCAGAGTAATTAGTGAGAAGTAGATTTGGCGTACGATAATTAGTGATAATTGCTGTAGTAGCTTGAAGTAAGTAGATCAAATTTGCTGTTTTACTGAAATTTGGCTTGAAATTAGTGTAATGTCTGCTTAATTAGAGAAATTTGACATGTAATTAGTGAAATGAGGCCTGAAATTTTGTCATTTTGACGACAATTAGTGATATTCTTGATCATTGTGGGGAAATAACGGAAAATTTGGGGAAACTTTTGGCGGAAAATTTACAGAAATCTTTGGGGGAAATATATAGAAAATTTGCGGAAAATTTTGGTGGAAACCCTACGGAAATTTGGCGGAAACCCTACAGAAATTTGACATGTAAATAGTGAAATGAGGCGTGAAATTTGGTCATTTGATGGCAATTAGTGACATTTAGGGTAATTTGGGGAAATAACGAAAAACCCTAAATTTCGTGGAAACCCTAAATTTCAGGGAATTCCTAAATTTTGTGAAAACCCTAAACCCTAATTTGGCTGGAAACCCTAAAATTACATGAATCCCTAAATTGGCTGAAAACCCTAAACCCTAAATTGGCTGAAAACCCTAAATTTCGCCCGAACCCTAAATTTCGTGAAAACCCTACACCCTCATTTGGCTGGAAACCCGAAATTACATGAATCCCTAAATTTGCTGAAAACCCTAAACCCTAATTTGACTGAAAACCCTAAATTTCACACAAACCCTAAATTTCAGGAGACCCTAAATTTCAGGGAAACCCTAAATTTCATGAAAACCCTAAACCCTGACTTGGCTGAAAACCCTAAACCCTAATTTGGATGAAAAAACTAAATTGGCTGAAAACCCTAAATTACATGAATCCCTAAAATGGCTGAAAACCCTAAACCCTACTTTGGCTGAAAACCCTAAATCGTAATCTGGATGAAAACCCTAAATTGGCCGAAAACCCTAAATTTAATGGAAAGCCTAAATTTAATGAAAAACCTAAATTGGCTGAAAACCATAAACCTTAATTTGGTTGAAAACCCTAAATTACATGAATCCCTAAATTGGCTGAAAACCCTAAATCCTAATTTGGATGAAAACTTTAAATTGGCTGAAAACCCTAAATTAAATGGAAACCCTAAATTTAATGGAAACCCTAAATTTCGTGAAAACCTTAAACCCTAATTTGGTAGAAAAACCCTAAACCCTAAATTGGTAGAAAAACCCTAAACCCAACTAAACTCTAAACCGTAAATTTCTGGAAACCCTAAACTGGTTGAAAAACCCTAAATTGGTTGAAAAACCGTAAACCCAACTAAACCCTAAACCCTAAATTTCTAGAAACCCTAAATTTCTGGAAACCCTAAAATGGTTGAAAAACCCTAAATTGGTTGAAAAACCCTTAACCCTAAATTTCTGAGTGGGATCAAGGTAAACCCTTGTATTTATACATTTCCCAGACTCCTGCATGTCAGAAGAGGGTACTACATGTAAAGTCATGCATGCAAGGCGGATATGCATGCAAAGGCTTTTAGAAAGTTCCATTACTTTCTAGAACTTTTCTAGAACATCAGAAAGAGATATTAAATGTATGTGTGTTGGCATTTACATCATGAGTTTATGTTTGATTAATCAATTAGAATAATTGGTTTATGTTTTAAGGTCATGGGTTCAACCTTTGTCTATATGACAACCTAGGGCAAAGACACGAAGGAAAAAGTAAGGTTGTACCACAAATGAGGTAAAGACATTGAAGAGCGATTTCTTAAATAAAAAAGTTCACACCTTCATACGATATTAGATTTTAGAGTTCAAGTAGCCAAAATTGAATGTCAAGGCGAGAGACACGAAGGAAAAGGTAGAACTATGTTAAAGATGATGGAGGGACAATCAAGACTAACCGCTTACATCAAAAAGCTCATAGGTTCTTCATATGATACACTACAAGGTATTGAGCTAGAAGTTGCGAGATTTGCTGCGAAAAATCAACCGTAACTATTCAGAAAAAGTCGCGGTAAAATTCATGGCAAACGACATTTTGGTTTGCCGCGAAATTTTGCCGCGACCTTTACCGCAATCTTCGAATAATTTAATATGAATTTGTGGTAGAAGTTGGTAAATCTAAGGAAACACTAGACATTGCGGACAAAACTTGGAGTTTGTCATTTCACAATTCTTTGAATTTTCATTGGATCCATGAAGATATCTTTGGATGAAATGGTGTAACCTAAGAACTTGACTTCTTTGCAATGGATGAAATGATGTAACCTAAGAACTCGACTTCTTTGCAATCAAAATTGCCTTCTCCAGTTTGGCTTAAAGACCATACTCCCTTAAATGTTGGAGTACTTTCCACACACGTAGATCATGTTTCGCCTGCGTTGTAGAGTAAATGAACAGATCATCTAAATAGAAGATGAGGAAGACATCTACAAAATCTCAGACATTGTCTTTTGCCATATGTTAAAAGACAATGGGAGAATTTATATGCCCGAAAGGCACGACTGTATACTTGAAATGCTCATAGTGAGTGTAGAATGCAGTCTTCCACTCATCCCTCAGTCGAATACGGACAAGATTGTATGCACCCCTTAGATCAATTTTGGTAAAATGCTTTGCACCACCAATCTACTCTAAAAGACTAGAAATTAGAGGTAGAACATACCTATTTCTTATTGTGACTTTATTTAATCCTCAATAATCCACGACCAAATGAAGGGAGTCATCATTTTTGTTAACGAAAAAGATAGGAGCACCAACTGGAGACATTGAATTTCAAAATAAACCCACTTGCAAGATTCTCATCAATGTATACTCGAAGAACCTCAAGCTCCATCAGTAACAGATTGTAGATTGGCCCCCATGGTGGCTTTTTTCCTAGTTTCCTAGTTGTAGATCAATGGGACAATTGTATGGCCAATGTTTCGGAACTACACTAGCTTTGACATTGTCGAAGAGATCATCATATTCTTGGTATTTTTTTGGAATGTAAATCTCCAATAGGACAATTTGATGTTGCTTAATGCTAATAGAAGCCATTAGAGTATTATAAGGGTTTAGATAAAGGTCAGGAATTCCGGTTCAAATTGTCAGCACCGTGACAAGAAAAGGATAATAATTGTAGAAGTACAATGTTGATATATTATAAGAAAATATTACAACTTGTCTAAGACTAGAAGAAGAAAGAAGAAATGGTAGAGAGTTGGGACGATAATGTTAGGTAGAGGGCTTGGGACTGGTGTTAAACCAGAATGACCTAAGAGGAGTGACGAGCCTAATTTTATAAGATCGGCTTGGGGGTAGGGGAGGCCACATGTAGGAGTAGGGAGACTACATGTAGTGCCTTCTTCGGAATGCTCAATGGTGCCTTCTACATACAACTATAAATAATTATTATACAAGCTAAATGGATTGATGGGTAAGTTGATATAACATGAATGCCAAGGTTGAGGGTTTGAGCGTTTGTATGACTATGAACATGACAACATGTATGAATTGTAACATGTGTGTCGATATTGTAGTAAGTATGCAATTATGTTGCCTAACTATTTATTATAAATTTGCCGTGATCATATAGCAACATAGATGCACTTGTTACTACATATTATATAATAAATATATTCTCTATTATGATCCAAAATGTTCTATATGTATGTACCTATCCATATACAGATCAATATGTGTATACATCTACATATACATGTGTCCATATAGAGGTGAATATACATGTATATATTAATAAATATAAAGGCATACTTTCTAATAAAGACAAATATCTATGTATATATATATATACTAATAAATGAATATTTACAAGGGGAGACAGACAAGTAAGAATTGAAAATATCCCACATGATTGTCTCAGACATTTCTCCTATATAAAAAGGTAGTGAGGGCTTGAGTTTCTAATTCAGTTTTAAAGTTCTTACACTTTGTAGCTTCTAAAATTTTGAAGGTAAACAATACTTAATTCATCTATTTTCTTCCCAGTTATCTCCTTTGCTTTGGCTTAGCTCTATCTACTCTTCTGTATCTATCCGTGACAGTTTGTTCACCTTCCCGTTTCTAAGCCTTGGCATGTTGGATTCTACTGAGAGATTCAATTAGCTTATGGCGCCCATGCATCAACTTCAACTTTGAGAATAACAACCTTCAAGACTCGCTACAGAAACCTTAAGCTTGAAGGTCGATGGAACACGAGGAAGAGAAAACCAACTCTCGTCTGGCATCAAAAAAATTTCTCCTTGTAGTGTTTGGTCTCTCATCAACCCTTTCTATGACTCCTCTCCATCCCACTACAAGTTTGGAGCCCACGGTCAATTTGCCTGACAAGTTTTTTGGCATGAGGGCATGCTTCGAGGGTTCATAAATCAGATCATGCTTATTGTACAACTACAGCCCGAAGGATATTCAGATGACTTTTGTCAAGTTGGTCTCATTGGGACCCTTCTCTTAGGAGCTGCACAAGCTTGGTTCGTACCACTGGTCGAAACATTATCACCACTTTTACACAACTTTCCTGCCTTTTTGGCAGGGTTCGAATCAACACTTGTGGATACGGACCGACGCCGAACAACGATCACCAAACTCTATTCATCACATTAAGGTATGCATCCGGTGTCCTTATATGCCTCTGAACTTTGACAATTAGCATGTGATGTTCAGTGGAATGACCAAGCGCTCTATGACCGTTTTCATCGGGGCCTTCGAAGCAATGTTAAAAATCTACTACTCAACTTCTTGGAGCCCACCTCTTTGTCACAAGCCATCACGCAAGCAGTTAGTTGTGACAACTGACTCTTTGATCTTTGTCAAGAGCAATGAGTGACATTAAGGTGGCAAATAGTTTGAGAAACCCATTGACATCATCATCCAATGAGACCTTGTTCCAATGGAAATTAAACAAAGGTTTCGATGAACCAATGGGCCGTGTCTATATTGTGGTGACTTGTTGGAGACGAAGGTCGTCAAACGGAACAAGCGCCGGTTTCCAGCAGTATGGAGGAGGCGTCAGGAAGTTGGTATAAGCAGAGAGAAGATCAGATCTGAAGGAGGAGGCGTCAGATCTGAAGCGTCAAGATGTGGCGGCCAATACACGAGAGAGTGAGAGAGAGAGAGATAGGCACAAAATGGAACTTCCATTAACTCAGTTGGAGCAACCAACTTTTGGACGACCATACAAGCTTGGTATTTATACCCCCAGGCTAGGGCACCAGCCATTCCGGCATATTTCAAATATAGCCCGTCCACTTATGGATAGTGCGAACACTGCCATTAGATGCCCGTATTCGACGCTCTCCCTTAATGGGTGTGTTCCAAAAAATCCGTAAAAGAAAAAGAGAAATGTACAGGTTTTACAGATATACAAAGGGGGCTAATATACTACGGAATAGTGCGATCGGAAACTGCGATCGAGCACCGACAACATTATTCGTAGACTTACGGAAAATCGGAATTTCTGAAAAAAACGGAAGTTACGAAAAAACGGAAGATACGAATAATCGGAAGATCGGAAGTCACGAAAAAATGTGAGATTGTGATCGGGCACAATTCCGATTAATCGTAGAAGTGCGATCGCCGTAGAAGTTGCAACTATCTCCGTAGCTAGTCCGAAA
>JBBBWG010022846.1:0-11952 GCA_037176905.1 Azolla pinnata
TGCTTCATTCTGGCCGTTCGTAACCATGGCCGCCCTAAGAGGATGGGGTAAGCATCCTGGTGCAGCAAATCCATGATCACTACCGAAATCGTAAACGTGTGCCCTTGGACGACCATGTCCACGTCGGAAATTATGCCGATAGGCCTGACCGAGCTACCATTCCCCATTCGCAGCCAAAACTTGCATGGCTCCCATTTTATGATCCCCAACTGCCGACAAGTTGCCATGCTAATCACATTGACGCCCAATCCTCCGTCGATCAGAATGCCTGCGATTCTTTGCCCGCCGATGATGGCCTCCACACTCGGGCATTCGTAGTCCATAAGTCGGTGATCGACTTCCGTGAGTTGCATGTCGGCTGCCGACGTCGTCGTCGTCGTACCTTCCAAGGTACGGCGGATAAATCGTCGTGGTCGCCAAAAGAGTGTTAGCCCTTCAAATGAAAGACTAAAAGTTGGTCATGGTTGAATACGAATGGCGAAATCAATCGTAAACCTACGATTATCCGTAAACGCTGATTAGTACGTTTTCCCGATTATCCGTGACTTCGTATTTCCGTAGACTCCGATTCACTCACATAAGACACTGAGAATGGAGAAGACAAGATTGCGCAAAGCTCCTTATATTATAACAAGCTCTACTTCCGGACTGATTTCAAACCCTTTACAAGTAAGCTGCCAAGGCTTTATATACATGCTTGGAACCCTTTCAGATCTCCAAGTCTCTATGTACAACGCGTCAGTTCGGACCTCCATCGACCTCTCTCCGATTTTCCGACTACTTATTATTTCCGTAATATTACGGATTATAGACTTCGTCGTAATTTCGTAATATTCGGCCAACAGAGTTATTTCTTGACCATTTTCAGTCCATAGTGGATGTAAAACATATACACTTATATACAATGGAAATAGGAACATTGACCATCTATTTAAGAAACAAACTTTTATTCATCAAGCATCATGGGATCAATTCCTCTCATATTATTTATTTTTTTCATCATTTTTTGTGTGATTTCATAAATCAATCCCATAGTAGCACTTTTCTCTATTTGCCAACTAAAGAACTTTCAAAATTGGTTTGCATATTGTCATTATCATCTTCACATTTGTCCAAAAATTAGCACAAAAAACAATTGAAACCACTTCTTCAGCTTCCTTTCTTTTATATCCCTTCCATTTGCACCACTGGCCACAAAAATAACAAACTTTCTTTTTAACCCTCCATAGACTTTGTCATCTACCAAGTTTGAAAGCAAAATGAAACTATATCCAAACCTAGTAGTAGAAGGCTTAACCAAATCTTTGTCATTAAAGGTACAAAACATTGCCAAATTATAGTGTTTTCTTGATATAAAAGTAATAATCTTCAAGGCTAATCATAAAACAATGTCAATCCATGCACATTTTGTCATATCCTCAAATAACAAATCTATACAATGACATGCGCATCTAGTTAAAAAGATTGTTGGCCACTCCTTTTCTATCATTTTCCAACAACCATATTGTGAGTAACATTATCCGTACAAACTTCCACTACATTTCATGGTCCAATTTCAAGTGTTACATCTTTTAATATCTTATAAATGTACTCTCCTGTCTCGATATTGCCACTTGTGTCTATTGATTTTAGAAACACTGAACCATACATAGATGATACTAAAACATTAATAATTATTTTTTTCCTAGTAACCGTCTAACTATCACATACAATAAATAGTACATTCATATGTTTTCCATTGTTCTTTCATTCTTGAGAGACCAAGCTCCACGTTTTTTCCATTCAAACACTTTTTGTGCAATTAATAAGGAGGAGCTTTAAAAGAACTTCCAACTTGTCCCATAGCACTAACCATCTGATGAAAAAATGAGCTATCTACTTTTGCATGTGGAATATCTTCGATATAAAAAACCTCAATAAAATCCTTAACATTTTTTCTTGCTTGCATATCCCAGTACATTTGCAAAGTAGCACTTATTTCTAGTTTAACCTTCTTGTTTGCACCATTAAATTCATGAGGTTGACTATTCATGTCATTAGATTAAAAAATACTTGCCCCACCCCAAAAAAAAAGACCATAACATTCTCTAAAACATTCGCAAATGTTGGCAAATCTGCATTCGCGCTTGCAAAACCAACCATTTGCGAATGTTATGTTCTAGCATATTCATGTGTATATGCATAGATACGTGCATATTCATCTATGTATGTATATATTTAATGCATAATATTCACCTGTATATACACACACATGCATATTCATCTGTATATGCATGCATACATACATTCATCTAAATATACATGCATATTCATGTTTATATATACATGTATGATGCATATTCATCTGTATATGCATACATACATGCATATTCAACTATATATAGAGACACCTGTATACATATATGGACATGTATCATACATATTTGCTGCATAGTAACAATATAATAATGGTATTGTAGTTGCATAGTAGCAGCACGGTAATTGCACATTAGCAAATTCAGTTGTTATGTATACATACATGCATACATGCATATTCATGTGTATATGCATAGATACATGCATATTCATGTTTATATGCATAGATACATGTATATTCATCTATATATGTACATGTTTAATTCATATTCACATGTATATACATACATGCATGCATATTCATATGTATATGCACGCATACATGCATATTCATGTGTATGTGTGTATTCAATTGCATATCCACGTGTATTTGAAGACATACATACATATTCATAAAATATAAATGCAATATGCACGCATATTCATGTGTATATGTACATGTATGATGCATATTCATCTGTATATTCATACATAAATGGATATTCACTAGTATATTCATAGAAACATGCATATTCATCTAAATATGCACGCATACATGCATTTTCATGTGTATATGTACACGTATTATGCATATTCACCTATATATGCATGCACACATGCCTATTCATGGTAATATGCATATATACCTATATATTCACCTATATATGCATACATACATGCATATTCACTTGTATATGCATACATTCACCTATATTTTTCATAAATACATGTATATTGATCACCTTTATATGGATTGATAGATGCATATTGACCTATATGTGCATACATACATGCATATTCATCTAAACATCAGGCATACATGCATTTTCATGTGTACATATACATGTATGATGCATATTCACCTATATATGCACACATACATGCATATATTCACCTATATTTTCATACATACATGTATATTGATTACTTTTATATGAATAGATCATATATGCGTATTCATCTATATATGTATACATTTTGAATCATAATAAAGATAAATTTAATATATATTTGAGATAATGTTCTCATGTCTGACCAATTGTCTAGACTATTTGATTGTGTCAAATGAGGTCACGGGTCCAAATCTGGCTTGTGACAAAAAGTTGTACTATAGTCGTATTTATGTTATGGCAAATTAGTAGGAAACATTTTTGTAGCAAGGTCGCGGAAAAACAAGGGCTAATTTTTTAGCAGCAGCATCACAATAAATTTGACATAAAAAAATAAAAATTTACAATAAGGTCATGTCAAATGTGCGGTAGATGCACATCAATCGTCACGTTTAGGCTTATGCTAATGGTGCGGTAATTACACGGCAAATTCATGGTAAATATATAAATAAAAAATTACAACAAGTTCGTGTCAAATGCGCGATAATTAATACACAGCAACAGTCACGATAAACAAGCAGTGACTATACGGCAAAAATCATGGCAAAATGTGTAGTAAACGGCGTGTCAAATGCACATTCGTAAGCTTGCAGTAAACAACACTTCAAAGCCCACAGTAAATTTTGATGTGATTTTTAGCACCGTGACCTAGCAAAAAAAATGCAATAAATGGGCTTAATACCTAGTAATGAGTAAGGTGTTTTTAATAAAATGTGCTATCCTATTTTACATGCAATTTTAGAGGGACATTATTGATTATTGATGCACTGTAAGAGATTTCAATACAATCAAGATTCACTTCATTAAGTATCTAAGGGATATTAAAATCACAATGTCTGGGGAAGGAATGTCTGGGGAAGGATTGACAATACATGATGGAAACATTATGTATGTCACTAGTGGTATCTCATCTTTAAAGTTTGGAACATGCACAATGATTCTTTGTTTTATTTAAGATGTATTAGAAGAAGAAATAGAGAAAATATAGCTCTAATCGTTAATGTTTTAATATCTCACAAAAGTTTGTTTAATATAAAAGTGAAAATATTGTTTGGTGCTATTTTTTGAATCATATACTCGTGATTTTTCTAGCTTGGGGTAATGATAACATAGAAGGATCTCTTGCCACACCTAAAAGAACTTTGAGTATTTGCTAGAAGCTGAAAAATACAATGGGAAGATATAAATATTGGCAATGCAAAGGTAAGCTTTTTGGGAACATACTCAGCCAAGTGAGCAATGCCTTTTGACAATTGCACACCTAATATGGCTCTAATAGGTAGTGTATTAATATCTCACGAAAGTTTCTTATATATAAAAATGAAAATTTTGTTTGCTACTATGTTTTTGGATCATATATATACTCGTGATTTTTCTAGAGTGGGATAACAATAACGTAGAAAGATCTCTTGCCACACCTCAAAATACTTATTATGTACTAGGGTGAATCGATTGGCAAACGAATAAACATACACATGTGTACAAAACGCATTGAAATCAATAAGAATTGGTCACGTTCTCTAATTATTCTTAAAGAAAAATAACTTCTATTAGTTAAAAAAATGGTGACATTAGGTCAAATTATCGTGTAATTTGAGGTCTCCAATTCACATTTTCCATGTCATAAGAATAAAACAAATCTCTGTTCAAATTTGCATGGAAAGAGATCCTTTTCAGAGCCACAACATCAGAAGCGCATCGATTGTATCATATATTTCATAACATGCTCCCAACAAATTTTTGTTAGATTTTTGCTAGAAGCACGACAAGTCTAAAACGTGTAAGTCCAAACATGTCGCATAGTTATAGAACTCGATCAATCTTGATCCCTGCTATATGACTTGATCAATTGGTATACGACCAATCTGATTAAGGGGAACTCAAGCTAGATAAGATGCAATTGAAATCTTGTACATATTTTATCATTGGTACCACTTTTTGTTTTATCACCAATTTGGTGGTATATTAATCGCTGGGTAAATGATGGCGTGAGTGTTTGTAGAAGTTCCAAACAAGGCAAGCGTAATAGACAGACACAATAATCTCAAATCAGGGACGGGTGGGTTTGATATGTTTTAGTATAAAACCCCATCCGGAGATGGATACGTCGATAGAATTTGATGCCCAACCAACTCGATGGACATATAATAATTGTGAAATCAGATCGGCTTGTAGCCTTGGGGGCGGTCTCTTCAATAACTAATGATAGGAAATCTACTTAAACAAAAAAAAAAAAGGATCGGCCTAAACATGTTCTTCACATGTTCCCAAATGTATCAGGGCAATAAGATCCTAAACATTCTTCACTTGTACAAGCCAGAAGTTTGAGTGGGACCAACGTTCGTAGAATCAATCAATGAAAGCTTCCGGATTCTCACATTCTCCATCATGATTCACGTATGTATGTATGCGTGTGTGTATGTATGTATAGAGAAAGAAAGAAGAGATCTGTCTACATGCAGATCCTTCTTCTTACTTTACACATAAAAATGGGCAGAAGTAACGAGATGGCGCAGCTCGTGCACAACACACAATAACGTTGATCTGGAAGGTATATTTTTAATACTAGAACCAAAAAAATAAAAAATTAAAAAAAAAATTAGGGGGCGCAAATCCTACTTTGAGATATTTATTAAATTGTTTATACACCAAACACTAACAAACCGGCTGACGAAAACCAGCCGTAAAATGGAAGGATGGGGATTTGCACGTGAAAGAAAAGATGTCCTCATGGCACTTGAACAAAATAGGAAAATATACTTATTATATGTATCTACTGGTGGTTCACATGGATAGCATCCGTGTATCGTTAGTTAGATCTAGTATTCCTTTTTCGAGAGCACGAGCTCCATTGCCGCTTCTCCTGCTCTGCTGATCTGCCCTGCGCCTGCATCGTCACCATCCATATCCCTCCCTAGGGACCTTGGACTTGAATCGGCGGCGCAGATCATACGGATGGAGGGACGGACCTCTGCACGCATCATCGAGAGGGAGATCAGGGAGAGGGGGGAGAGAGAGAGAGAGAGAGAGCGAGAGACAGAAAGAGGGAACAGTAGCGTGGTGCGGCGGAGCAGGCTGTGATGAGCACTTAGCAAGAAGCAAGGCCTGCAGACGATAATAGATCTAGCTATCGATAGATTCAGAGAGAGGAGGAGGAGGAGGAGGAGGAGGAAGAAGAAGCAGAAGACGAAGACGCCAAGGCTGAATTTGATATATCGATCGGCGATATAGTATTTTCACGATGAGCGTGCTACCGGTGGGCGAGGTGTGCCAGGTGGCGACGATGCTGCTGAAGACGATCCGCGCGGTGGGGGAGACGGCGCGCAACCACAAGGAGGCCCTGCCGCGCATCCTCATGCTGGAGGGCACGCTGAAGCAGCTGACGCAGGTGGAGGCGCGCGAGCAGAAGGCGCTGAGCCACAAGAAGCACCACGTGGAGCAGGCGAACGCGCTGGAGAGCCTGCAGGGGCTGTGCCAGCAGCTGGAGGTGCAGGTGAACAAGGCCAAGCGGATCGCCAGCAAGAAGGGCGTGCGGCTGAAGCTGTACACGCTGCAGGGCGCGCTGTTCGGGGTGTGCGAGCTGCAGCGGATCGCCAAGATGATGGAGTCGCTCATCACGTCGTGGCTGAAGCTGCAGAACCTGCCGTCGGAGGTGCGGGAGGCGCTGCAGAAGAACGCGGCGAGCTTGCCGGTGATTCTGGAGGTGCAGTCGGATCACGGCTACCAGCCGCTGATGGGCAAGTCGGAGGAGATCAAGGAGCGGCTGCAGAACAGCGAGAACAAGGTGCTGTTGATCCACGGGATGACGGGGATCGGGAAGTCTAGCCTGGCGAGGTACGTGGCGTCGGATCCGCCGGAGCGCTTCAGCGACGGCGCCCTGGAGCTGGCCTTCGGCCAGGCCTGCTCCATCCCCGCCGCCAACGACAACGTCTCCGAGTACCACTCCCTCCTCGCCGCCAAGCTCTGCGTCCTCCTGCGCAAGCTCGGCTGCAACAAGGAGCAGCTCGGCGACGGCCTCAACCTCGACAACGCCTGCCACGCCCTCCAGGAGCTCCTCACCGGCAAGAGCTACCTCATCATCCTCGACGACGTCTGGGAGGTGGACATCACCCCGCGCCTCACCAAGCTCTCCGGCAACAGCTGCAAGATGCTGGTCACCACGCGCATCGAGTCGGTGCACGCCATCACCGAGGCCGACAAAGTGGAGATCAAGGAGAGCGATGTCGTGGAGGTCGGGAGGAGCATTCTCAAGTACCACACGCAGCTGGAGGAGCTGCCGGTAATTCTGTGCAGCTAATTAAGCTTTTCATTCCTCCACACCTAGCACCTACTAGATCGCTCTCCGTCGTCGTCATCGATTGATTAAGTAAGTACCTCCACACTGAATTCCATGGATGGATGGATGGATATTGCAGGACTTGTGCGACGCCCTTCTCCAGAAGTGCGGGTACCACCCGCTGACGATCTCGGTCATCGGCGAGGCGCTCAACGGGGAGACGCGGCTGGAGGAGTGGGAGAAGGCGATCGAGAACCTGTCCATGTACGCGGCGAACGCGAGCGTGCCGGCCGGCTACCAGACCGGCCTCGACGCGACCGCGTCCACCGTCTTCGGCTCCTTCCAGTTCAGCCTGCGAGCGCTGCCGAAAGACGCGCGCCTGCTCTTCACCGTCTTCTCCTTGTTCCAGTGGAACGAGCCCATCCCGGAGACGTGCCTCGAGAAGGTGTGGGCCGCGTTCCGGCCCAAGAGCTTGTTCCGCCTCGAGGTCGCCAAGCTCGTCAAAGGCTCGCTGGTCACCAAGCCCGACGCGAGCTTCTGCTACCGCATGCACGACATGGTGTCGCTGCTCTTGGACAACGAGTCGGAAGATGCGGAGGAGATGCTGCAGTTCTCGGAGATCTGCGGACGCCGCGCTGGCCTCAGCTGGGTCGTCGCCGCTGCCTGGTTGGTCCGATACGGAAGGGCCGAGATCAAGAAGAGAGCCGGGGATTTCCTGTCGGAAGCCCTGAGATCCGACATCCATGCCGTCCAAGTCACGGTCTTGAACACCGTCGTGGAGCTGCTGGACCTCGTCAGCTCTCTCACCGAGCTCTCCATCACCTCCGACCTCTTCCTGGCTGCCGCCAAGTACAAAGCCATCCTGGATATCGAGATCATCTACCTCGTCGCCTGCGGGGGCGTTCATGCCGACACCAGCGGCGCCATCGCCCATTACATGGCCAACGTGTACGCCCCCAAGGACTACAAGAGCCTCGCCAGCGAACTGATCAACAGAGGGGTGATTCAGGTGCTCACCTCGGTTTTCCGCGGCTGCGGCCTGACGGAGAGCATCAGCGACAGCAATTACGAAGCGCTCAACGTGCTGTACGAGCTGGTGCAGAGGGCGGATTCCGCGTGCTGCGAGGCGCTGCTGCGCGACATGCCCTTGAAGGAGCTGGTGGACATACACTACGTGCCGTTGTCCATGGATATGCTGGAGAGGCTGTGCGAGATGGGAGGGGAGAACATGGTGGCGCAGATCTTCGAGACTCACGGGCTGTGGGAGAAGCTCGCAAGGGCTAGCAAGCGGAAGGCCAACTTGCCGTGGCCGAGGCGGGAGAGGTCCATCATAAAGGAGACGTTCCTTCGAATGTCCGAGGGTGTTAATGCATCCAAGATGGGCTCCGCGGGCGGCAGCATGTCGGATATCCAAGTGGCACTCAAGGATGCAGCAGACGCTCTCCAGAAGGCCATATCTGCCGCTGCCGCTGCTGCTGCTGGTAGTGCTGCTACATCATCACCATCATCATCATCATCATCATCATCACCACAGACGTCGGTGGAGCTGCATGGCGGCGAGCAGCCCAGTAGTAGTAGTGACAGTAGTAGTAATGGCGATGATCATGTTGATCGCACCGCTGATGATGGTGAGGCCGCCGGACTAGACATGGATTTGATGCTGGAGAAGCTGCGGTTCATATCCACCACACTGAGGGGCATGCGAGGGGGCCCCGCAAGGGCGTGGGAAGACACGGTGAGCTCGTCCTTAGTGACCCAGTCGCTCCTCCAAGCCCTCAAGCTGCTGCAGCTGCTGCTACTACAAGGGCGAAGCATTAGCAGCAGCAGCAGCAGCACATCGAATTTGGCCATGCAGGCAGCCGGCTTTGCGGCGCAAAGCCTGTGGGAGATCAACTACCACCCGAGCTCCATCAAGATACTGGAAGAGGCGTGCGCCGGAGAGGCCCTGGACAACCTTCTGTCAAGCATCGCCTCCTCCGATGACAACGACGACGACGACGACGCCAAGGAGTCCGCCGCGGCGGCGAGCTTCATGCTGGACGACAACGTGGCCTGCAACCTGTTCGAGGTGCTGGAGACGCTGATGAACTGCAGCAGGCGGCAAGAGGAGGTCGCGGACAAGGGCGGCGTGAAGCGGCTGCTCCGCGTGATGATGACGCAGGGGGAGAGGAGGCCGCAGCTGCAGGAGAAGGTGCTGTTCTACCTGGTCTTCTCGCCGCTGCACGTGAAGAGGGAGGCGGGCGCGTGGGTGGAGCACCTGATAGAGCAAGGCGTGGTGGAGGCGCTGGCGATGTTCCCCACCGTGAAGCGCAGCGCGCGCTTGCCGGTGCTGCCCTTCTGGTTCCTCTGCAAGTTCGGCACCTCCATCGCCAAGACGGACAAGCTGGCGGCGGCGGAGCAGGCGAGGCTGGGCGCCGACTTCATGGCCCGCATGAAGGCCGCCCTGCCGGGCATCCACAACCGCGCCTGCGGGCAGGACATCTCCTCCATCGAGGAGCTCCCTCTGCTGGAGTCGCACAACCATCACCATCACCACGATCATTCCCACTCCCACTCCCACTCCCACTCCCACGCCCATTCTGACGAGGATGACGACGACGACGACGACGACGACGACCATCACCATCACCATCACCACCACCATCACCATCCCTCATAGGATTGATGAATACCCGTTGTACATACCTGATCCGTGTCTCATGCTTCTTGTTTTTTCTTTGTTTGTGTTTGCATGCATGCATGCAGGCAGGCATCCCGCGTTACGTTCGCAGCTACGCGGTTGTTGCATCTGCCCATCCCAATCGCCTCCTACATACACATATATATATCTACATAGCCGCTTCTCCGTCCACCACTATAGGCATAGGCGTACCGTGGCTTCCGCACTTTGTCTTCTGTATATGTATCATGTATCAAGCTAACACTAGTACTTCACGATCACAATGCTTTGTTTTGTGCTACCAGCTGCTCCGACACACTCATTTTCTTGACACCTGCAAATTATGTCGCAGCAGATTCCCCATTATGAAAGTAGTTCCCAGCTTTTAAAATTAAAGTTTGTCCTCGTCTTGTTATGCATTCTAAAAGGGGACCTAGAGCAACAAGGAGTTTTGAAAAGGATCATTTGAGAGCTTTGGAAGGCTGGATTCTATTAATTGATCAAGCTGTTACATCGTAGCCCCACGAACTCATTTGATTATTTGTGCGCCATTACCATTAGCCTGTTGTGGTTTAGTCCAATACAAGACTGAAGTATCCTGTCTGTGTATTTAACCTACACCTACCCCTTAGTAATTTTTTGCAGAGAATCAACTGCACTACAAGGTATTGGGTCGTTTACCACGATTAGTTGCTGTGATGTAAACTTGACGCATCTAGGTCGCGACAACTTTTCTCAAAATCGCATAGAATTTGCCATGACCTGCGATTTTTCCGCGAGTATAAACACGAAGTTAGTGGCGAGTATAAACGTGAAGTTAGCCACAAGGTTGACACAACTTTTTTGTGAATTTTTACTGCAAATTTGACCACGCCTTTTCCGCGAAAATTGACGAAGTATTGCCGTGTCTGTAGATGCTTATTTTGTTGCGAATTTTTTTTGACGATTTGATGCAACAACTACCGCAATCATAGATGCTCATTAGACTCGAGTATAGACAAACATTTTTACGCGCGCATAGATGGGATTTTAGTCGCAATCAAAACAAACTATTTGATGTGCATTTTACTGTGAATTTAACGCAATGTTAGATGCTCCAATATCTACAAATTTTGATGTAACATTGACACATGTTTTATTAGCCATTTTGACGCAATCTTTTCTGTGATTTTGACACGAGTATAGACGCATGTATAGATGCAATTTTTTATGTTGGCTTTAATGCGATTTTTGACACCAATGTTGACGCACTTATCGACCTGTTTTTTACCGTGAGGTTGTTGCAAAAGTTTTTCCTACATTTATAGAGGCTCTGTTTACCGCGACCATACTGAATTGCCTCATTTGAGCTCATTTGACACAATGTATCGGTATAGCCAGTTAGTCAAACATACAATTATGTTATACATATGCTAAATATGTGTTTTTTATGATCTAAAATGGAGTGTATCCATGTATCTATCTATGTACAAATCAATATGCGTTTATACATCTACATATTCATAAACATCTCCATCTACATGTATATATACATATACAAGTGAATAAGGTTGTATATGACTATTTACAAGTGCATATATATCAAACGTGTACATATATATATTGTTGTAAGAGGACGTCAGGCGGAACAATGCACTGGCTCCCAGCAGTATGGTGGAGCTGTCAAGATGAGGGTTAGAACTGAGAGAAGATCAGATCTGAAGGAGGAGGCTGTCGAATGCGGGCATCTAATGGCCATGTTCACACTGTCCATAAGTGGACGGGCCATATATGTAATATGCCAGAATGGCGTG
>JBBBWG010022868.1:0-11944 GCA_037176905.1 Azolla pinnata
ACTTAATCCCACCATTAATTAAGTAATTCATCGATCGATTGATCCATCCATCCATCCATCAAATCAAATCAAATCAATCAATCAATCAATCAGTCAGTCAATCCCCCCACCCTTAATTAATTACTCGATCGATCGATCGTTCCCCACTTAATCCCACCATTAATTAAGTAATTCATCGATCGATTGATCCATCCATCCATCCATCAAATCAAATCAAATCAAATCAATCAATCCCCCCCACCCTTAATTAACTACTTGATCAATCGATCCCCGCTTAATCCCACTATTCATTAAGTAATTAATCGATCGAATCAATCAATCCCCCCACCCTTAATTAAGTACCCGATCAATCGATCCCCACCCCCACCATTGAATTACTCAATTAGTGGATCACCCATCCCCGCTTAATCCCACCATTAATTAAGTAATTAATCAATCAGATCAATCAGATCGATCAATCCCCCCCACCCTTAATTAAGTAATCGATCAATCGATCCCCCCAACCACCATTTAATTACTCAATTAGCGGATCAATCCATCAATTAATTACTTAACTAGTGGACCAATCCACCATTAATGAATTGATCAATCCCCCCCCCCCCCCCGACCATGTAATTACTCAATTAGTGGATCGATCCATCAATTAATCACTTAATTAGTGGATCAATCCACCATTAATTAATTGATCAATCCCTCCACTATTAATTAATCAATCCACCATTAACTAATTGATCAATCCCAATCCCCCGCCCACCCTTAATTAATCAATCCACCCTGATCCCTCATCCCCCTTAACCCCAATCCTTCATTCCCTCAACCCTCAACCCAGATCCCCGTATCCCATTAATCACATTAATCCCGAATGCCTGACCTCCTACCCCTAATCCCTAATCGCTAACCTCTAACCCCTAATCTCTAACCCCCCTAAACCCGAAACCCCAAACCGGGCAACCTCAGATCGATCGAAGATGGTCGGGGATCCCATACAAGCCTCAAAGCTTCAGCGAAGAAAATTATCCGGAACCCTAAATCCCTATAATCCCTAGACCTTAACATTTAATCCCTAATCCTAAACCAGCCTAGCTCAGATCGATCGAAGATGGTTGTAGATGCCATATCTCAAAAGCTTCAGCAATGAAAAATATCTGCCATTTATGTAGCACATGCCCTCTGAATTTTACCCAATCAGGCGCATGGATGGAGAATCACATGGTTGTGCTCCATGTTAGACGGAAAGTCTTACACCTTTTTAATCACATCTTTAATCTGTAATTACGGCGCTCTTTTTAGGCAGACTTTTGTAATCAATCACATTTTTAATCTTTAATTACGGCGTCACTTATGGTATTGCTTCTCTAACATACAGCTTACTCATGTGAGACCTTCAACATGGTATAGAAACCAGCAATAAATTGCCACATTGTCGGTGCTTAAAAGCGGTTTCAATTGCGCAAGCCAAACCCGTCTCACCTTTGCATACAGTAAAAGGAAAACATGAGCTTCATGTACATTTCTGATTTGCTGAAACCTACCGTAACAATATTGGCATGGACAAAGAGTGCTCTTCTTGGGGGGGAGAAACGGAAGTTGTTGAATTCTTTTATTAGGCATTCAACGAGAATAGTATGTCTCTTCTACATCGGAGGCAATGAAGAAGCCAATAATATACAGCATCTGGAGCATAAAACAAAAAGGGACGAAAGAAAAACTAGACCTATCTAGAGGTAGATATAGTGCAGCATATTACCATGCATTTCTATTGTCCGGATCCTCGGGGATGACCAAAATATCACCTGTCATGTAAGGGACAGCAAAACATATAAAGACCATCATCATCACTATAAATTCAGATTTCGAAAGTGCCAGGTGTCGAACGATGATTACGACACATAAATATATTTTGAGCACTGATAGATTAAATCAGAAAATACAAGGCCACGACATAGACATCGAGTACAAACTCTCTACCAAGATTCACATTCAGTTCTTAACAGCTATCAAATTTCACATTTAATGTGTTGAACTCCTTTGATCAAGCTGCATGCTTACTTAAGCCTTTGCCTTCTCCAACTCGTTTAAATTCAGGACTCTTTTTATCATCCCAAAAAGTGCACACAACAATTTAATTAGCTTTTTACACTCTATTTTTACTCTCGTGGGATTCTACATTACCAGCATAGATCAGGTCTGGGTTCACAATTCCATTCGCCTTTTGAATAGCAAGCATCGAAACGTTATACTTCTGAGAAAGAGACCACAAGGTATTCCCCTGAAACCAATAGCCATTGCAAAACCAAAGCCCAAACAGCATGTTTTATTCAGAGTTCCAGAAATTTTTATTTTAATCAATCAGAATGCCACTTTTACTTTATTGTCTGAATTATGAGGAAATTGTGAGAGACTGAATATGCATATCTTGGTCTAAATTCTTTTCATGCACAACATATCCTCGAGCAAGTTTTCTTTCAGTCAGTAACTCGTTCATGAAATCAACGTCCATTTTTTGTTTCTCTCAGATTTTTCTCCCTTCTATCAAAAGAGCGCACCTTTTCAATGTCAAAATTATGATGTTTATTGTAGGAATCTGTAAATACATACCCATTGAATCGAATGTGTGCGAGGAACCCAGAGAACCTGCCCTGTAGCAACATTTACTGGATTCAGTATGCCATTTGCCTGGAAAGAGAAGGCATAAAAAAATCAATAACTCATGACGCAAGGATAAACTCTGAAATACTTCGAGTTTTTCTTTATTTGTCCATACGCCATCAAGTTATATAACGTTTTCCCCAAATGCTCTCCATCAATCCCGAAAAACAATTATGCATGTTATTTTTTGACATTTGCATTGATAATTTTGTCCTTCTTTTCAGCTTGGTATTGATTGCTGAAGAAATTATGTTGTCTTCTCCCTCTTTGTCAGCGGTTAGCTGACAAAGTTAGTGAGATCAAGAATATCAAAGTTGCATCACGGAAACATTTTCATTCAGACGAGCACTGAGCTGCAATCATACCAGATTAAAACTAATCAAGATGAGTATGATCAGATAAGGGCATCAAAGGGAACATAGAAACTCATCACGATGTGTAAAAGTATAAATGAAGTTGTAGAACAGCGCAAATAGGCTCTCAGCAGGCATAGTACGTACATTCAATAAGATAAACAGAACGAATTTACAACAATATTTTCAAACACAGGGTCAAATGAAACCTCCACTCACCGATCCTAAGGACTAATAAGAGGGAGAGGAAGGAAAGAGAAATTAATGAAATGACTTCTTGCGAAAGATGGGGAGAAAGAATGAATAAGAAAATAATAAAAGAGGAACCGGTACCGAGAATGGTTCATTAAGTGTTATGAGGAGAGAGAAGAGAACGATGGAAATTTTCCAAGAAGCATTTTCACGAAAATAACAAATTCGGAAGATAATTTCCACCATTAAACTAATCCCCCAATTGGGTTGTGTATGGTGGTATAAGTGAATCTCCTCGATCTGACATAAAAGTGATTCTACAATAATCTTTAAAAACATTTTTAGGCCATATAACAAAAGATGATAGCTCTGAGAGATGATTACCTCCATAAGAACTTCTGGATAGGTTGCATATTTCTCTGCCACCTCAAATAAATCCTCATCAGGTAGCACCTTATGATAGAAGTTCCCTCTGGACTCTATATATCAACGTTCGTATAATGTAATGATTAAAGAAGAGATAGCTGATTAGCTTCAATGAAATTTACATAATTTAAAAAACGAACTGCTACGTAAAATATAATGCAGCGTATATATACATATTTAATTATTATTTTGATGTAGTAATGAAACAGCTACTCAGCTGAGCCAATGTTCCCATCCTCATTCTTCCTTTAATAGAAAACTGATGTGTTCCATACATTGTTAAATGTCTTTATAAAACCTTCTACAATGTACAACCCTCGAAACCCATCTCAACATGTTATGAGCACAAAGACTGACATTATTTCGAAATCCTGGATGCAAGGTTCGTGTCAAACCTTTCTTTTCTTTGACGGGTGTCACAAGCTTTTCATGAGCTTTCCTCCATTTCACATACCGCCAAGGGTGAGGACTGCATCGAAAAACAAAGGGACAAAGAATTCGACAAATTTCAAAGAGATATATATATACATGGCTCTTCTGTGGGACCTACGAAGTTAACCTTACCCATTTTCTTCGTTCTTTTCCAAATGCTTTAGTATCTTCTTTTGTGACTTAAGATATTCCTGACCCTACACCGGTTGTGCTCGAATTGTGTTAGACTTCCATGAATCCACTAGGTGCTGAATTTTCTTTTCTTTCTCCTTAAGTAAACACCACCATGTTTCCAATACGGATAATCACATTACACTTGATCAAAAACGCCAAAAGACCAAACCATAAAACAGTGAATGACATAATAGTTCATTGATTCCTTTAATGTATACCTTCGTTAAGAAAACCAAGAGCCTTGAATTATACAAGGATGTTGCCAAGGCATTTTCCCAGAATTTTGTTAGTTTCTGTAGTACTTATTTCTTTCATCCGAATTCATACCAATTCTGAAGTTCATATTTTTCGAGAGGCATTGGAGGAATAACGAAGCACCATATATGAAGTACATTTAATGTACGAGTGTATGCATTGGATGTATATGTGCACACACGCATATGTACAACCTCTGTATACATACATACGTGTGCAATACTGAAAAAACACGTTTTTCACTCGCAACTCGAGCACGTGTTGAGAAAAGGATTCTGTTTATTTAGATGTACATACGTGCATATAAACATACGTACGTCGGTATGTCACTGGGCGCGCAAAATAGACCATTTTGATTGCGAGAAAACGAGCCAAAATCCAAAGAAGACAGACAAATGTACGCGAGAAAGCTACGAGAACTACGAATCCCGTAAGGAGGAGAGCATAATCATGCACATAAACCGGTTCCTCGGTATTAAATGGTGATGCTACAACCGTGGAAAGCTATGGATTTTACCTGAGGAGAAGGAGATAGCGAAGACGAAAGGGGAGGAGGAGGAGGAGGAGGAGGAGGAGGCGGGCCGCGCCAGAAGAGGAGAGACTGTCGGAGAGCTTGAGGATCGAAACCTGTCTCGCTTGCTTTCATGGTATCTTCTGCAGAAGAAGAAGAAGAAGAAGAAGATGATGATGAAGACGATGAACATGTGGATCAAACTGTAAATATATTAAATTAATTAAATATTTTATTTATTTTATTGATTTATTTGTATTTATATCTATATATTTGCTTATTTATTTACTAAATTAATTTAGGGAGAATTAACAAGAACGCCTGACAAATTTGTAAATTAAACCGTTTTAATAACGCCTAATAACATCATAAATTATGAATTAACGCCTGCTCTCTCATCTTCCGCTGAATATTAACGCACCCGATTAACTCCATCACGATCACGTTAGTTGTTGATCTTATTCGTAATCACTTCCCACTGATTGAGATCCTAATTGATTGCCTTTACTATATTCGATTACCAAAGGCTCGGTCGTTTTAGAATCTAATTGATTGATTGACGCGTTAATTTTGGTATTAATCGATTAATTGGATGCGAATCGGTTAGTTAATTTGATGTTAACTGAGCTCACAATTAATTGATTTGGTGTTACTTAATCGATTGAAGGTTAACTGGCATGCTTGTCTAGGTGGTGCGATAAGCCGCCGACATGGTTATATCCCTCACCTATCACTTAGTCATTTCCCTGTAATTTTCCGAGGGTTTCTTCTCTAAATTCTCATATAATCTCTATAACTAATAGAAAGGAAGTCGACTAGGAAAAACAAATAAGCAAAGAAATAGAATAATTTGTAATTTTAGTTTTATTAGGCGTTAAATCGTAATTAATAATTTTGGTTAGGCATTTTTTGGTAATTTTCCCATTAATTTGTCTTATGTGTTTCAATCCATTTAGTTTATATATCCATTCCATTTTTTTATTTAGTTGTGTATGCCTTGTTTTATTTGATATTTGTGTTTTGTGTCTGCTTTCAACAAAATTGTAATAGAATAGATTGATCATGTGTTAAGCAAAATTAGAAAGTCATTAGACATTAAGAAAGATCTGAGAGCGATTGGATATTAAGCAATATCACTCGGCATATCAATTTTAGATGGTACTAATAGAGCTATTCCTGTACAAAGTATCAAATGATTTCAGATATATGAGTGTTTTTTGTTCACCGAATGGTGGGATGCATACATACTATTTACATCATGACTTGTTAATCAAGGCATAAGACCGAGGTATGTACAGCATGGCTCCAGCTATTATAACTCGTTGCATAGCTCGGGCTCCATTACAATTTAGTACAGTTCACTCGTTGGCCGCTCTACCCAATGAAGAGCAGATCAAAACAGAGCAGAGTAGAGCAAGATAAAATAGAACAAAGCAGAACATAACATAGTAGAACAGAACCCTTGTCTCTCATTCGTATAACCGATCCATCGCGACTATCATGGATAGATAGGGCAGAGCATGGCCATGCAAGATACATAATATCGAGGGTAAGCAAGAAGAAATAAGGGATCGATGAAGTTGGAACATATGTTTCCGTAACCCGCTTTGATCACCTCGACTGGGATCAAAGGTGAACCCCCTATATTTCTACATGTTTGTGGCCTCTACATGCAATTCAAGAAACATGCATCGTATGCACACATACAGACACATGTAAATTTACACATTCGGGGCATACATATACATGTTCAGGCATACTCAGATGTAGATGCGAGCGAACATACATACATACATACATACATACATACTGACACGCACATACACACGTAGGCATACATGGATGCATACACCCACACACACATGCATGCATACATACACATTGGTGCATACATAGATGTCGGCCCGTATGCATACATACATGCACACACATGCATGCATGCATGCATCCATCCACACATGAATAAATTACAGACATGAACACACCCATGCATGCATCCATCCATGCACACATGTACACATGCATACATACACCGATGCATACATAGATGCCTGCCCATATGCATACATACAAGCACATGCATGTAAGCATCCATCCACGCATGAATACATGTAGCAGCACACCCATGCATGCATGCATGCATGCATGAATGCATATACTCCACACGTGTGCGTATCCTACATATACGTATATACGAGCTTTATACCCGGACCGTATGTTCTGTTCATACGCGTACAAATACGGTCCACTGCATTTTACGTCTATTTTCAAACGTGTCCCGATGACAGAGATCATGAGACGTGACCGTGGCGATCTTAGCACAGAATCAGACGGACGAGGCAGAAGACGAAGAAGCAGCAGCAGCAGCAGCAGCGAGAAACCCTAGGCAGATCGGGGAATCGGATAAGTCAGAGAGCCACTGTCCCATCCCTTCTTCAACAGCTTCAAGCGGTCGTCATCATTCCAACGACGGGGTTGCTTCCGGATTTGATTCACTGCCCGAGAGACTTGGGAGAGCTTGATTCGACCTTATCTTATTACTCCCCTTGATGTTGGGGAGCGCCTCTGATGCTTTATGCCTGCTTGCCCGGCCGACATTGCTATCAAAAGCACGAATACATGCGTGTAATGTAACGCGTTGCTGTATCCACGAATGTATTCGGTCGTGAATATATGTGCATTAGCAAACATGCTCTTGGTTCGATGAATGTACGGAGTTTTCCCCGTAGAAAGACCTGAGAGCTGGATAAAATGCGAAAGCTATGAGCATTCTGTGGCTACGTCAATAGCTATGGAGATTCCATTATGAAGATTCAGCGAATGGAAGATAGGCATAGTCTAATTAGACTCATGGATCTTCATTGCCGTGGAGAAATGCATTGGGATGACATGGACACAGTCTATTGTAAAATAGCTGTTTTGGTTTGATCCAGTGAATTAACTCATCATGGATAAAGTCGTTGATTCTGCAAAGGATCATTCGAACATGAACCTATCAAGAACATGCAGTCTCAGGTGTAGCACAGAATCATTCGGGAGATCGGAATATGTGGTAATTAGAACAATCGAAATTTTTTTCCTTCTCAATATAATCAAATCAAAACACATAAGACAAAAAAATTCGATTTTGTGATGATGGTGGTGGTGCTAATGTTAAACAGTGGGGCTCTGTTATCTGTTTTATGTTATTAACCTTTGAGGCTGGTTACAGTGGAGATCGTCAAGCAAATACATTGATCCTGGATATGGCCATGAAAGAGACTGGCGATCGTCAAGAGCAAGGGTTGAAGGAGGGGGTGGTTCACACCTTGCGACGGTTGTATCACCATTGCCCTTAGATAATGTAAGAGTCACAAACCAAATATGGACCATCAACATAGGATCTGTGACAATAAGATGAATCTGTTATCTGTTCATACATATGTGTGTTTGTGTGTGTGTGTACACACTAGAAGGGTTAAGAATGCAGTCATGAGATTTTGATGAGACAGGTAAAGGAATGGAAATCATCGATCCGATACATTGATCCAGGGAGGTCATGTGCCACTGCGAGAGAGTGGAGGTCGTCTATTAAAACGGTTGAGACATATAGGGGGCATGGTGAGCAATCACGATGGAAACCAGCAGTTCGGGTATTCAAGCTCGCAGAGTGCCGGACAGAGTGGAGGATGACAAGTGGTCGAAGACACGTAAAAAGCATTACACATGAAGAACCCATCTGGCATGCCTCCCGGGGCCCAGGAAGACCACCACAGTTGAAATGGGCTCCTCCCTTCAGGAATGACAAGCTTTCATCCCATAATGTGTGCAAGGTATGCGCTATATCTTTGATTTCATCATTGTCATCAACTTCCATTAGTCGTCATCGTCATCGTCGCGGTCGTTGTCATCGTCATCGTCAACAATCACATATGATCATCATTATCACCACTACCATCATCAGCATCAGCATAGCCAATGTCATTATTGCCCTCACCATCAGCACGAGGGAGATGTTATCATATTTATTTGCACTATCATTTTCAATTAGATTTGAGATTGTGCTCTCTTCCTATCATTTTGGTTATCACTTTTGGATATAATATTAAAATTTCTAATTTGCTGTCTACTGTGTACGTGGCAGAACAATGGGTCGAGAAAGAAAGTTCCGGAGTATTCCATGACTCACCCGCAACTACAACTGTTTCCTGAAACAATGAATATGATACCAAATGTAATATTTTCATGCTGCTTGAACGTTCATTAAAATAGCCTGTAGGTCTCTATATGTTATATATATGCTGATTGTCACGTGTAGCTTGTCAGATTTTGCATTAGTGAGTAACCGTGTGCTTAAAGTTTTCAAGCAGATGAAGGAGATACGAGCTAAAGTCGATGCCTACTTCAAATTACATCCACCATTGCATTTGTTTTCAACATCCTTCCAGATGGCAGGACACGGTAAATTTAATTTTATACATCAATGTTTTAAATAAAGATGTATACTGCAATGTGCTTAGGCCATCAAGAATATCGGAGCATGCGAGTACAAAAGAATGACAAGACATTCTTATCATATCAATTTTTAGAAAAGGGGAAAATTTTGTTGGACATTTTCTTAACTTTGGAATCACCAGGTGGAAAAGGCGATGAACCAAACAGAAGTTCATACCACTCATGGAGGCGATACATACCCGAAGGACATGAACATCACTTCGAGTCTTCTGGGGTATATATAGAAGATTGATATTTTGTTTGTGCAGATGATTGAAGATGAAGAATTCTGGGTTCTAAAACAAATGCTAAGAGTTATTAGTTATTCGAAGACACTACTAATGTGAATGCATTGTGACAGTGTATCACCAAGGCCAGCACTCTGCATCCTCCTTGCACAATTAGAATGTGGACGGCGACAGGTCCACAACATGATACAGGTAATGTATAACTATACATAGTTGGTGCATCACAAGTGCTCAATCTCTTTTTTCTATTTTGGAACAGCTTTAATTGAAGCTCAAGGAAACAGTAAACATCTTGTAGTCTTTTGTTGCTTTTTCTGATTTCCTGCAGCTAGCTGTAGAAATGTGATACTAGGCAAGTTTGGTCCATCTGAAGATTGGAAGCCCGATAGAATCAGATTGGGTGCATCTTTACTTGCTCCTGCAGGTACATACAATGAAGACATCATCGACCATCGGTTTTCCCCGGAGGTATCTCTTTCTTCTTGTTTAGATTAATGGCTGATCTTTTTCTGTCTGATTTGTGCCTTGGAAAGTATGCGATAAAAAGTGCTTCCTATCTGATATTTCTTTAGACTACGTGCAAGCTGGAAACCTCCAGCTACTTGAGCCAGTTCTTAAAACAAAGTACATAAGCAATGTTTCTGGATCGAGTTGAGGTGTGGGAATCAAGTACTGTCACCTAAGCCGTGTAACTTATTGCTCTAGTGACAACATTCATTTGTATGATGAGTGGATGTTTATTTGTTCAATTGTGTTTTGCTAGCATATTGCATCTTAGGAGACGCTTTGTTTTATTTACCTGTCTATAGGCAGCTGTACATATCAAAGACTTGAAAAAAGTTGTTATGTCATGGAGTAATTCTTCAATTTTGCATTATAAGGTGATGTCACATTATTGTTAAAGGTTGCATGGCATTGTTCGTATAAACATTTACATAACGTAGTCTTTCATAATAGGCAATGCATTACATGTGTAGCAAAATGTGATATAGCAAATGTTATAGTATGTTTCATTGCAACAAGTTGTGCATTATGCATGCTCAGACATGATTGCGGGGATGTTGTTGCTTTTAAAGTTCGGGCCAGGCCTATATGCATAAGTTTCTTTCAATTTGGCAGGATTGGGCAATTTATGTTTGAAACATGTCTGATGATGAGGTTACCGGTTTGGTTCGCAAGCACTGGAGACGAAGAAGATGCGTAGGATGGCTCGGAGATTTGTAATATCGAATGAGGAGTTGCACTTGCCTACAAGATTTTTCAGAGTTTTTGGCTTCTCTATTCAGTTTGTACGTCAATGATGACATGTATACAAAGAATGAGAGCCTGGTCTCTCACTTGTAATGTGGCTGTCATCTTTAATCAATGTTATGTTATTATGCTAAGCTTAGTGCTAATTTCTGCACTAATCCTCACATGTGATTTCAGACTGCTTGACACTATAAAAAATCTATGCTTACAATTGGATCTAGCCTCTAAGAGGCTTGGTGTCAGCGTTTAGATTGCATCATATGTTGGAATGGAAAGATCGATGAAGATGAGCTTGTGTTGGGTGATTCTAAGATACAAGTTCTTCGGTGCACGCCAAGGGGTCTCTTCTTCTTCTTCTTCTTCTTCTTCAAGTTGTTCATCTTCTCCTTACTTAATCTTGGTATTAAGGGATAAACAAATGTTAATCATGTTTTCAAAATATGAATGCATTATTGTAAAAAAAAATGCATTTGCTTTTAGGGGAACTACCAAAAAACGCTAGACAAATTTATTGATTACATTTGAACGCCGACTACAATTAAAAATTACAGATTAATGCCTAGTTTTATCTCTCATTCGTCCAGTTAATTGATTAGGACTAAATTAATTGGATTTTGGAACTAGTAACTTCTTTTAATCGAGTTCAGTAAAGGGAATCAATTAGTAAACAAGAGTCCGAAGTAGGAAGAAATTAGTAGTAAATAGCAGCAAGAAGATTCAGAAGCAAAGAGCATGAGAAGAGATAGATGGAAGTGATCGATTAGAGAAGAATAGAATAATTTAGTTAACGAGAAGCGATTAGGAAGCAGAATAGAATAATTTAGTTAACGAGAAGCGATTAGGAAGCAGTAGCAAGTAGTGAGGGAAAGGAATAAAAAATCATTTAGCAGGAATTAATCGAGCGGAAAATTTTTAGTGAGAGATAAATTTAGGCATTGATTAGATTTTAGCAGGTGTTAAAATGTAATTAATAAATCTGT
>JBBBWG010022890.1:0-20661 GCA_037176905.1 Azolla pinnata
GCTAAAAGTAAGTAAAATGTCTCTAATTTTGGCTGTTCTAGGGTTGTCGATCTCAAATGGAAATTCTTGGTTTGGAACTAAGGCTTGAGATTCTGTGGACAGCTTCATTATGGTAAAATTTTCCCGGATGTGCTCCATGAAATGATTCCCCAGACATGCTGAGAAAATGGATGCCTTGTCTTATCCAGAGGCGCCACATGCTCATGCCGATCGATGGCTGTCCAGCAAGCAAGCAGCATGTTCGACGGCATCCATCCGTCGGCACTAAATCAACGGACATGAAGGAGCACGACGAAGAAACGGGGCGATGATAAATCACTCTGTAAGTTGTAGGTGTAGTTAGCCTGCTGTCATTGGTCAAACGAGCGTGCATCGAGCACCGGAATCGTTTGTTTGGCGACGTTCAAGTGTCTTGATTGATGACCGAAACGCCCGGCCATTGAATTCGGTAGAAGCTCGACTATAGCGAAATCGTTCTTCCTTCGCAAGATAGGGGTCTTTTTACGCGCAAGAAAATATACACCCTCCGGAGACCAATCGCGCCGTCTTCCCAAAACGCCTGTATTTTTGCACCCCGACTATAATATATACGGCAAGCTTTGGTGCGAGTTTTTGGGAAGAAGCCAGGGAGTTTAGCGGAGTGCGTAGGAGGCAAATCTAGGGACGTGAACGGAATGCATCGTGCGCTCGGTCGGAAACAGCCACGTCCTTGCCGGTGTGCGAGGCTCTCGCTCCGTTTTGACGATCGTTACTGCACGCTGAGAAGTAGAGGCGATGGGGGGGGGGGGGGGGGCGAAATCTCAATGGGGGCATTTTGAAGATCACGGAAGCGATTAAGAGGATTGAAAGAGTCGAGAAAGGAGCAGGCTGCGATTAAGAAGAGCGGAACAGAACTCGGGGCAGGAGGAAACGGCAGCCGGGATTCGCCGCAGCGATCCGGAGCCCAGCAGAAAATGCGAGAGAAGCATCTCGATTCCCATTCACGAAGGCGAAACCCCCAACCGAACGGAATCGATCGACGGCAAGTTTTATACGGGAACAGGGCCCTCGAGAGGAGCCGAACGAATCGCCGCCGACGATGAAACCGCGATCTGTTTTTTCTTCTTTCGAAGCTGTAGTAGCCGTTTCTCTTTTTAACAGCGGAATCGGAACCGAGAAAGACTAAGCGAGCGGCTGCGATGATGCAACGGAGAAGAAGGAAGGAAGGAAGAAGCAGAGAGGAGACGAACTCCGAAGCAGAGGGCGGAGCCTGGAAGCGGCAGCTTCGGCTCCGCACGACGAGGGCGGGACCGTAGGCTTGGTGCCGAGCCGCTTTGGGGCCGCCAAGAGGCTCGGCCCGAGCCTAGGATTTGTGTGTGTCTGTGTCTGTGTCTGTGTGTGTTTCTCGCTTTGGTTCGGTAGGAATCACCGACGCAGCGGGGGGAGCCTTTACCTGTAGCGCCTGCGCGCTGTCAAGGCCCGGTGTGCTCTGCTGCTGCGAGGCGCGCGTCGCTGCTCGCTGCTGCTCGAGCAGCTGTCGTTCGTAGCGCACTGCAGAAACGCGGGGGCGGGCGGAAGAGGGAGAAGGAAGAAGGAAGGAAGGAGGGAGCGGGAAGGGGGAAGCAGGAAGCAGGAAGCAGGAAGCAGGAAGCAGGAAGCAGGAAGCAGGAAGCAGGAAGCCGGAAGCCGGAAGGAGGAAGCAGGAAGCAGGAAGCAGGGAAGGAAGAAGAAGGAAGCAGGAAGGAGGAAGAAGGAAGCAGGAAGGAGGAAGAAGGAAGCAGGAAGGAGGAAGAAGGAAGAAGGAAGCGGGAAGAAGGAAGCGGGAAGCAGGAAGGAGGAAGGAGCGATGGAGGAAGCGTGGGAGAGAGCCGTGGAAGCGGCCTGTGGCGGCGTCGGGGAGCAGGAAGCCGGCACTGTGAGGTCCCTCACGCTCGACGGCTCCGTGAAGTGCGCCCAGGGTCGGATGCCCGCTCGCCCTCTGCTGGAGCGCTTCTGCAACCTCCGCGTCTTGTCCATCGCCAACGTGGGCCTGACCTCGCTCGCCGACTTCCCTTCCCTTCCCCGCCTCCAGCGCCTCGTGCTCAGCGACAACCGCATCTCCTCCGGCCTCCACGCCCTCGTCTCTGCTCGCCTGCTCGCTCTCCGTGACCTCGACCTCTCCAACAACAAGATCCAGCTCCTCGAAGACCTCGCCCCCCTCTCCCGCCTCAGCCTCGCCTCCCTCGACCTCTACGAGTGCCCCGTTACCCGCGTCGAAGGCTACCGCTCCAAGGTCTTCCATCTCGTCAAATCCCTCCACTTCCTCGACAAGCTCGACTCCCATGGCAACGAAAGACCTGAATCCGACGATGATGACGATGATGATGATGATGACGACGGCGACGACGACGATGATGATGAAGCGGAGGACGAGGACGAGGACGAGGAGGAAGATGACGATGATGGCGAAGCGGAGGAGGAGGAGGAGGAAGAAGAAGAGGATCATGGCGGGGGTGATGATGGTGTCGATAATGACGATGATGGTGACGATGCTCGCAAGAATGCCCGTTCGTCTGGTAAGCTCCCCCCTTCCTCCTCCTCCAATGGACATTTGCAACAAGAGGACGATGATGACGACGGTGAAGAAGAAGAAGAGGAGGAGGAGGAGGAGGAGGAGGAGGTAGAAGAAGATGATGATGGGGAGACTAGTGACGAGCTTGACGAAGAAGGCGAAGCTGGCATCAACCATGCGCCACCGCCGAACAATGGGTCTGGCTCCGAAGAAGAGGTCGATGATGATGAAGATGAGCAGACTGAGCAGGTTCTGGAAGAGGTACATGATGTCGAAGAAAGTGGCAACGATGAAGATGAGGATGATGAAGAAGATGGTACTGGGCAGGCCAGCCCTGAAGTCTCGGATGAAGTAGATGCTCGTGAGGAGGGTGAAGAGGACAATAGTGAGGTCGGTGATGAGGATGAAGAAGGTGATGAAGGCGTCGAGGATGAAGAAGATGAAGAAGATGACGATGACGAGGAGGAGGTAAGAGATTCTATCATCTCGATTGCTTGATTTGGATGAGTTCATCTTTGTTGCATATTTGATCCGAAAATTTGTGTTCATGTGTTTGAAAAAAAGGCAAATGATCGTTCAAGTTGAACCTTGATAAGTTGCAAGGAATGTTGTTTTTCTTTTTCCTTGTTGATCCAAACAGGTTCCGTCTATGCATTTTCAGTTTGAATTCCGTATTTGTGAGAAAATGGGGAAATTATTTGTAGGGCCATCGATAAGATGCTAGAGTTGTTATTTTTCATTTTCCCCCCGTTGAGTTGAATGAGATTTTTTGTGGCATGTTTAGCTCTAAATTTGTGTCCTTGAGCTGAAAAATAGAATGGCTTGTTAAACCTTGGTCAGTCACACAAAATGTTGTGCTCCTTTGTTTCCCCCCCCCCCCCCCAATTGTTTGACCCAGATTGATTTGACTACTACTAGTATTATCGTTATTATTATCTTGCATATTTAGTTCAAAGTTTTCATTGTCCTGAAAGATGCAATAAATTGTAGGACCTTGGGACAGAATATCTGGTTCAGCCAATCGCTCAGGCTGAAGATGAGGAAGCTGCGAGTGATTTCGAACCAGGCGAAGATGATTCTGTAGAGGAAGATGATGACGATGATATCGATGACTTCCCTGAAGATGATGTAGAATCACCTGCAGCAGCTGCAGCGTCAACAAAAAGAAAGAGAAGCAAAGAAGCGGACGATGAAGAGAAACAGCAGAGACCCCCAAAGAAGTGATTGTGCAAGAATGTTCCATCTTGTGAAAGAGTATGTCCATTTGCAAAGGCACACTTGTGAAAACAGGGGATGAAGGGTCTACCAAAGATGGTGGGTATGAGAAACTCTCACATCCCTTCTTTGATTCTGACATGGATGTATATTCTTCAGGGTTACCAGGGATCATTTCTTTTTATTTATGTCCTTGGCATTACGATAGGGTTCTTGAGGTGTCCCGGTTCCCTGGTAGACCATGCTCTCTTTTTTTTTTTTTTGGTTTTTTTAGTGAAGTAGAAGTTTCATCCACCATGGCCTCTGTTGACATGGCACCTGAGTCTTTATACAGGCTTAAATAGCACCAAAGAGTCGCATACTTGGATTTCCTGTGATGCTAATTTGCTTATATAAGCTTCCTACCAGCCAGTAGCTTAGCCTTTCTGCACTTGAAAAAGGATAGATTGAATTTATTATGAACTGGATTCTGTTCTTTCGGTCCATATCTACGGGCTTTCTCTCAGCCTCAAATCGACTGAAGATCGTATGCCTGACTTCTCAGTGTTTCTGTAGACCTTGAATGATTGCACTGGCTTCTACGTTCTATTTTGTTCTACAAGATTGGCCCTTCCTCACAACTACTATTCTCATCATGTGGTTCTTAATTTGATGCATTGTTACAGCAGACATGCCAAGGGGTAGCCAAAACCTTGGCTTCGATGGATGCAATTTGCATTTCATTCCGAGGTGCATACCAACCAAAAGATATGGAACCTTGGCATCTGTGGGTATTTCGAAAGTTGATGCCATTGTTACGAATCATGATGGGCCACTTGGAAACTAACCATTTCCTCCCAAGGTTCTAAATTTGATGCCTTGTCATACTAGGAGGCATGGAAATTAACCGTTTTGTAGGTCAGATTCTAGATTCAGTACATTGTTATAATGGACATGCAAAGACCTTGGCTTTTTATGATTCATTTGGAGCTTTTCATCTTAATTGTAAGTTCACAATATAGGAATGCTTCATTTGTTGTGAACTGCTCTTCATTACTGTTTCAGAGTACAGATTTTTACGGGAAATTCTGTGGAGTTTTAGCAGGAGGTCAACATAACAGCAGGCTGGCCCAAACCCTCTTCAGCTGCCAATTCTGTCACAATGATTTCTGCCAAGTTTTTTGAGAACTTTGGGGTAATGTATTGACTGGTTTTCCGATGAAATGGCGAACTCTGCAAATGGCTCCTTGAAATGTTGTTAAGTTTCTTTAGACCATCTACCGACTCTCACTCCCGGCTCATCTTAAACGCATCTAATGAGGTATATAGAGAATTATGATCGCAACGTATTATTAACATCGCAGTAAACAAACACGATTAGCAATCTTCGAAGGATGGAAACATTTCTGGCTCTTTATGCTTCGATACACAACAATCTCTGCCAAAAGCATGTGCCTAGGCATCCGCATCTTACGCGGGTTTGATCAGCAATTTTCAATGGAGAGGATGTAAGCTTTGGAGTACATAGTGCTAGTTCCTTGCAACACGAAAGAGGAGTGCGCTTGCCTCTCAGCTAGTGAAGAGGGAGGCGGCGGGCTCAGCACTGCAGATCCCTTGGGCAGATGGAGCATGAAGCACAAACCCTAATCTCCGATCCCAAAAACCCTAAAAAAGCTTCGAACTCCAAAACCCCAAAGACTTGGAACCTTGAAACCCTAAAAGGCTCAAAGCCTCAAAGCCCAGAACCCCAGATATCAATGAACCCGGTTAGCACTTGCAGGCGGCAGATTGGGGAAAACCCTAATCTGCGAACCCGAAAGCCCTATAAAAGCCTTGGAACTCTAAAAACCCCAAAGGCTTTGGAACCCTGAAACCCTAAAATCCTGAAACCCTAAAAGCCCGAAACCCTAAAAGCCTGAAACCCTAAAAGCCTGAAACCCTAAAAGCCCGAAACCCTAAACCTCGAAACCCCTAGAGAGGAGTGAACAAGGCCCACATCTTGTAAATTGCGAGAAAATGTCCGGGCTAGTTTTGTAAATAATCCAAACAACGAAGACTTACCCTTTGCCCTAATTCTCGTAACGAAGAAGAAGAAGAAGAGAAGAAGAAGAAGAAGAAGAAGAAGAGGAAGCAAGAGCAGAGCAGAGCAGAGCAGAAGAAGGAGAGACGACTGCAGACGAGCGAGACGGGAACGCACAGGCCTGCTCTCGCGGAATCATGGCGGCTGCGCAGATGAACAAGAAGAGGAAGGTACGGAACTCTTCTCCTCCTGCTTCTCCGCTTTTGTCTTTCTCCGCTTCCTGCAAACTGTTTAGGGTTAGGGTTTCTGGTCCTCCATTTCGCGGGCCTGGTTCGTTCCCTCTCCCGGGAATGGAACTTGGAGTCTGGCCCTTGCGGGGGTTTTGTCTCGCCGGCGTATTTCTGCTTTTCGGGGTTCTGTTTTTTCTTCCTCTGATGCGGCCTCGTGCTTCAACCGCAGTTTGTGGCGGATGGGGTTTTCTTCGCAGAGCTGAACGAAGTACTGACGCGAGAGCTCGCCGAGGATGGGTACTCCGGTGTGGAAGTTAGGGTTACCCCCATGCGCACAGAGATCATCATTCGTGCCACGCGCACCCAGAATGTCCTTGGTTTGTGCTCTTTTCCGTCGTTTTCTCCTCCTTCGCTGCCCGTGGCATCAGATCTTCACCTGATTTCGTGTTTGTGCTTACCGCTTCCATCTCAGGGGAGAAGGGGAGGAGAATCAGAGAGCTCACCTCGCTTGTGCAGAAGCGCTTCAACTTCCCCGAGGGTACTGTGGAACTTTACGCAGAGAAGGTGAACAACAGGGGATTGTGCGCCATCGCTCAGGCTGAATCGTTGCGCTACAAGCTTCTCGGAGGGCTGGCTGTGCGCAGGTATCTATTTGGATTCTCGGTTTTTCTTTTGTTTTGTACGCGACCTGTGTGCTGTAGCTTTTCTTTCTTATCAAGCTTATTTGTTGTTTCAGGGCTTGCTATGGTGTCCTGAGGTTTGTCATGGAGAGTGGTGCTAAAGGATGCGAGGTAGAGATCCCTGTCTAGTGATTCCCCTTCTTGTATATTTGTGAAGATCTTGCTTGGTTTCCTCAACCTTAAATAAGCCCTAATGGATCTCTCTATACCATGTCTGCAGGTCATTGTGAGCGGGAAGCTGAGAGCTCAGCGTGCGAAGTCCATGAAGTTCAAGGATGGCTACATGATTTCTTCTGGGCATCCTGTCAATCTTTACATTGATAGTGCCGTTCGCCATGTGCTTTTGAGACAGGTGACCTCTTCTGTCTAAAATGTGGTATTTTTAGGAGTTGGAAGTGCCCTTTTCTTGGGTTTTTTCGGTCTCCTGGATATGTGGTGTTATGATTGTGGATTATGTTGTAACCCAGCTCTTGATTATTTGATTTTTTCTGTACATATCAAATGTTTCGGTCCAGGGAGTACTGGGAATCAAGGTGAAGATTATGCTTGACTGGGATCCTAAGGGGAAACAAGGTCCTTCGGTGCCTCTGCCGGATCATGTGACCATCCATACACCCAAGGAAGAAGAGGAATTTGCACCAAAACCAGTGATTGGTAAAGAGGAGCTGGTTTACTAGCCGCCAATCGTAGCTTTATCTGATTTTACTTGGATAGGTCCTCGGAATGATAATATGTAACGCTGGCAGGCAATGCCTGGTTTCGGTATGAAGCATGGTAATTTGTTTGTTTTTGTTGAGTTATGATGCAGCTGTGTATGTTTCTGAGGCTGCGTTATAAAGAAACACTCATGATAATTTTTGTAAGGAGAACTTGATGAGTTTCAAAATTTTATCTTTTTAGCAGCTACTCATATCGTTATTGCTGGGTAAGTAGATTTGGCTTTGGGGATCACTGAACCAATGGTGTTGAATCAAAACTTAAGACATAATTGTGTACTTTCCTGCTGGTGAATAGTGGACTCGAGTTGATCCATAACATTTATTAATATTGCACCTTATAATTTGCATCTTCCCATCTTGAGGAGCTAATATGTGATTCATATCTAACTACAGTGTCACATCTAACTTGTTTGCAGTGTAAGAGATCTTATTCTTGAAAGCTATCATTCGGTGACTCCATTGGAACATGGGAGTATTTACTGACTGAATATGTCTTGGAAGATGAGAGTGTCATTCCCAGTAGATTATGATTGGAGTATTTTGGAAGAACCCAGTAGATTGTGATGAATTTTTTTCCTGCTTCTAATCTAAACTGGATGTAAACATATCATGCCATCTTCAAAAATTCTCTAAATCTCTACTGCCATGTAAATGACAATTTGCCCAAAGGACTACTTAAAATCAGCCCGAATGACTTGAGTCAAATGGACTGCCTTGAAATCTACTGTTAAATGAATGGTCTTTGAGTGCTGCACAAATCTGTTTTGACATGGGAGTGCGGGTTGTTCTTTTGATTGTGGTCTCCACTTAGCGATCAGATGTAAGGAATAGGTTACTGATCAAAACAGCGTGTCTATCACACAAAAATGAGAACATTAGTAGCAGCAGTTTGATCGATCGATTAGATCGAATTGATTGACCAATTAGTCCATGGTCTAGTTGATCAGATCTTTTTGAGTGATCATACCATATTGATTTATCGATTGGACTGAACAGAATGAGGAGTTGGGTCGGCAAGGGTAGCAGCAGTTTGATCGATCGATTAGATTGGATTGATCGACCAATTGGTCCATAGTCTGGTTCATCAGATCTGTTTGATCGATCATACCAAATTGATTGATCGGACTGAACAGAATAAGGAGTTGGGTCAGCAAGGGTAATAGTAGTTTGATCGACCGGATTGATCGACCAATTGATCCAACAGTCTGGTTGATCAGATCTGTCCGATCAAATCATATACCGAATTGATCTATCGATCGGACTAAACAGAAGGAGGAATCGGGTCGGCAAGGGTAGCAGCAACAATTCGATCGATCGAACGAAATGAGGAGTCGGGTTTGCCGAGAGCAGCAGCGGTTCGATCGATTCATCGATCGATCGATTCGACCAATTCGGATCGAAATCGAACAGAAACACTGTCGATCGATCGATTCGACCAATTCGGATCAATCGAACAGAAACACCGCCCGACCGATCAGGTGCTGGGTTCGATCCTCACATGGCCATCAATCGAATCTAATCCATCCCTTACATACATAATTCGCATAGTATGCATACATACATACATACGTACATATATGATTGGAAAGGATTTCAAAGGGATAAATCATAAAACTATTTATTTATTTATTTATTTTTATTATTGTTTTGGTTTGTTTTGTTTAATTTGATTTTTATTTTGTGTTTTTTTTTAATGTGGAAGAAAACACGATAAAAATTCCCCCATTTTTTCCCATTCTTCGTCCTTCTTCTTCTTCTTCTTCTTCTTCATCTTCTTCTTCTTCCATCTGCATTTCCCTTCCTTCTTCTGCCTCTTGATGCAACAGACGGGGCCCCAATCCATCGATGCTCGATCCCTTGACTCCTCCGGAAGAAAGGCCGGTTTCTGTTCGTCGGGGGTGGGGGAGCCGGAGATCCTTCGCTCGCTTGCGTCTTCGCAGCATCGTTCCAAAGGAAGGATCCGGTCGGAAGGCCCTTCCTTCTCCATCGCCCCCGCGCGCTTGAGATTGTATAGCTTTGCATCGTCGTCGTTTTCGTCGTCATCGTCGTCATCGTCTTCTTCTTCTTCTCCGTCGGTCGCGCCGTACCCCTCTCATCCCACATTTGAAAGGTATGCCTGTCCCCGCTACTCCTGCCGATGCTCCAAATACGTCCACTGTCTTCGCTATAATTAGGGTTGGGATTTTCCTGCATCTTCTGTCTTCACGAGTGCTTGAACATGAATCTTTCCCGTGTTGGGGTGAAGGTATCAAGAGAAAAACATTTATCGCGTAGGATTACAGTGCTTGGATATAGCCGAATTCTCTCCTCAAAATGAGTAACTCATAGGCAGTCTGTAAAGGTCTGGTTTTCTTCCTCGTTTTCTTCCCAAGTCGGGCCATCCCGACGCCTGAAAACTGCTGTTTCTTTTCCAAGCACTGCGTTGTAGCTTTGTTGTTTATCACTGAACTTCTGGCTGTAGGATACTTATCGAGCTTCAAAATATTCTGCTTTCTTTTCATAGAATTCTCTAGGTTAAAGAAAGATTGCAGGAGGTACTTTGTTTCATGCCATACTTAGATCAAAGGAGATGATCAAGCAGGACTGTTCTCCTCCCATAACATGAGCAGGCTAAAGAGAAGGGCATGTGATGAAGGCTGTTTTTCTTTCATAGAGTATCATGTAGAAATTGCTTCAGAGACTTAAACGGGGTATGTTTTTGCTTTACAGAGTGGTAGATACAAGGCAAAATAATTGATATCGGCGCCGTTTCATAGAAATTGTGTATTTCTGTGTATGAACCTTACACTCTTCCGCAGAGTAACTCATTGTGATAAAGAAAAGACGCCCGTGCTGCACAAATATTTATATTGTATCAAGTCGATATGACTCGTGTAGTGGTTCAGAGAGGCCAAACCTCCTCCAGTTCTTCTACACAATCTAGGTCAGCCTCATCAGCATCGTCTGTTGCACCAAATCAGCCTTCTATTGGCGCAGCCTCCTCCTCTTCCAATGTGGAGGAAGATGCAAAGAAAGAACCAAAAGAGCTTGATATGTTAGCTTGTAATGATTTAGCAGGCTCTAGTTATGACTCTTATGGAGAAGCTAAGGAACTTGTAAACCCTGAGAATGGAAATGGTAAAGGGAAAGAAGCTGTTTTGACATCAATAGAGGGTGATTCAGAGGTTGGCAGAAAACTACTGGCTACGAAGGCCATTGTTTCTGAGCAAGAAAAGGTTAACTTCCATTCACTGGATGATGGGCTGGCTGAAGCAAGCTCTCAAGGAATTATGGATGAGCTAAATGGAATAAATATCAGATTAAATACATCCTCTTCGCCTACCCAAACGACCATGGATGAGGTGCCATCATCGTCATCATCAAAGTTGGGTGATACGGTACCTGGCTCATCTTCAGTACTCCCATCTGGTATGTTGTCAGCGTCCTCTAGAAGAACAGGCTTGGGGAGCTCTTTGATTGCAGGAGTTAGAGCACCAATTGGATCATCTCGGAAGAATTGGAAAAGTGTAAGATCTTCCAAAAGTCCACCACAGAATTCTCGATCCTCATCGCCAAGATCTTATTCGGAGTCAGACGGATATAATAGTGCCGATGAACAAAATCCGTGGGCATTGACATCATCACGAGTCTTTGATGATAATGTAAGTCACTTATTGTGGTGCATGGACAATTGAGTATTTTGTCATCTTCCTCTATATGTGATTCAATTATTTGAAGCCGTATCTGCAGGATGATCGGGAACGGCAGTTTGAAATTGAAATAAAACGTGCAAAGGGCTTGGAAATTCGCAGGATGGTTGGAGATGGAAATTGTCTCTTTCGTGCAGTTTCCGATCAGGTCTATGGAGATGCTGAAATGCATAGTGACACTCGGCAAATGTGCATAGACTATATGGTATGAATGTTTCTGAACTTTGAAGTAATTGTCTTATCTCTTTTAATAACAGTTTGTTGTCGAACATTATTTATATGAAACAAAATAGGATAGGTCCAATATGTCAGAGCATACTTTTGTCAATCAGTATGTAGAGAATGCGATCCAAAATATAGAATCTTTAACATGCATCAATGTGAACATGAACAGAAGTGCACACATCATGTCAGGCTTTTTGAGTCTAAATTATGGTACAATGTTTGCATATACAATGTACATAGGTTTCTGTAAATTAGGTTCACAATGCAGGGAAATAGAGCTGCATTTGAGTGCAATATCATTAGATTAAGATGAAATCAACAGGGTGTGTTGTTGCTGTCAAATTGACTGCTCAATAGAATGAAACTGGCCCCATGTTTTTGGTAGGTTACTGCATCTGGGGTAGGTTCCTGGTAATTCCTGATGATTTAGTTATTAAGTTTTAACTTCATTGTTGGGGTATGCTCTTGGTATTCCTCGCAGCATCGTGGTGGAGTTGTCACTCTGCTAATGAATCTATCTTTCACTTTTGTTTCATTGATCTGGTGCTAGACCAGATTTCTCTTAATCGGTGTTGTTCATTGATCTTTCAGATTTGTCTTAATAGATGTCCATTACTTCTTTTGGTGCCTAGATCAGTGTCTATATCTGTGCATGTGTCGATGCTAGGTGCCAGAGTGAAGTGTTGTGCAGGATGACAGCTATAGCCTATTTTTCCACAATGTTTCTCTTGGGTTTTTTTCCCAGATGAGCTCTTTTCTTTTCTGAATTCATTGGCACATTACATGCGTGCACCATGGCTTATCCGGAGAAGTTTATTGTTTCTGTATGTGGAGTGAAATTTACATAGTGCATTAAATATGACCTCGTCATAGGTGTAATGTTGCTTACTATTTCCCCCTCAGTAGGCTTAGAGAATTATCGGTAATTTTCACAATGTTGGAACTTCCAGGTTGAGCAAGTTGAGCTCTTCTGTACCCATAGATACTTTGCTTGAACAGTAGAAGTCATATACTGTAACATTGTTGTTTTTCTTTGTTCTCATAGGAAAAAGAAAGAGATCATTTCTCCCAGTTCGTCACTGAGAGTTTCTCATCATATTGCAAAAGGAAGCGAAGGGATAAGGTATGGGTTTGTCTTGTGAATGCATGGGATATACCATGCGTATTACTTTATCTTTCTGAGTACACAATTGGCAGGCTTGGGAAAAGTTTTATTCCCATGACCCGTCAATGTTGTACCTCAATATTTTGTTGCACACATGGTTCTAAATATTTGGACTTTTGGTGATTCAGATATTTGGCAACAACTTAGAAATCCAAGCCATGGCAGAGATGTATAATCGACCTATTCACATTTATTCTTATGGCATAGGTAATTTCGTAACTGTGGTGGCTGTGTGTGGCACTTTTGCTCAGGCAATTGACATGTTCTGCTGTCTGTATTGCTTTGCAAAGCAGAACCCAGAAATATTTTTCAGAGCAACTATGAAACTGACTTGCCACCCATTCGCTTAAGCTATCATCGGGGGAACCATTACAACTCTCTTTTTGATCCTCTTAGGCCGACAGTTGGGGCAGGGCTTGGCTTTGGAAGCCTTCATGGGGTGAGCCTCAACACTCAATTCTCACTTGTTCCAACTGATTTTTTTCTTAAATATGTTTCTCTATTCTCTGGTTAATTGGGGATGTAAATTGTTCGTGTCCTTGCTTGAGTGGCTAGAAAAAAGTATTAATTGATCAAGATGCCAATTAAGAGAGTACATTGCTTGAAGAACTTCGATATATATGTTTTCACAAGGTTTTCATGGCCAATTCAATAAAATGTAGGAGTGTTTATTAGGAATTCCCTGTCATCTCCAAAGTTGAGAGCAATAATGAGAAAAACATGTGCATGGGAGTCCTTATCTGGCCAAGGATCAATTTTCACTTAATTAGATAGATGCTTCTTCCAACTTGCCTTAGCATGTTTAGGTTTCACTTCCAGTTTGCAATGCAAGTAAATATTGCCATATAATACAGAATCTTGATGCAAAACAAGATTTAGGATTCTTGACCACATTAGGCTGTATGAATTCAAATTTGTTGTATTTTTGCGAAATTCGTGTAGGGTTCTGCTTGCATGATGTTACTCGATAATGAGGAAAGCATATTGTGAGACAGACCATACAGATGCTTTTACGGTGCGAATCTTAAGAACTGAGTAGTCCTCATAATCCCGTTCTTTGCAGGCAAACGTTGATAGAGACAAAGTAAAAGCTGCGATTAAAGCACAACAGGATTTACAACTCGATAAGGTCTTTCTCCATATGCTACCTTAAGGGGTAACATTTCTTGCAAAGCTACACTAGTAATAGGTTGGACTCCTGATTTGAAATGGTTGATACAGGCACTGATTGCAGAAGGGCGACTCTCCTCTGATATGGAGTTGACAGAGCAAGAGATGGAGAGGATGGTAATAGAAACATCAAGAGCTGAATTCCTTGCGGAAGAGTATGGATATCAACTTAGATCTGAAGAATCGTCGACATCAGCAGGTTCTGAAATTCTATTTGTGCTGTGATCTTGTTTTCTGTTTCCTTTTCAGGTTTAACAGGTAGTAATATATCTATCTTTCCCTTTTCAGTTGGGTCATCTAGTAGCCCAGGTGGGGTTCTTGACAATCAAGGAAAGTCCACTCGGCAAATAGCATCAGCAACAAAGCTCAGCTCCAATCCACTTGAGACCATTACGCCAAACATGAGAATGTTGTTATCGATGGGATTTAGCTATTTCCAAGTACTTGAAGCCCACAGTGTATTTGGTGATGACATCAATAACATGCTTTGCTATCTGCTCGAAGTAGAGGCAGGTGGTATGTTTGACGATTCAATTTATAGAATGAAAGGCAAGGCAGCAGAAAGGCAGTAGGCTAATTGAAGGAGTTTGTCGATATATATACAAATGTGTGTATGCACAGGGAGATAAGTTGTGTAGACCAATCAAAGATTGAGTACACCCTTAATACAGACCAGACTTTGGTGATTGTAAAGCTACTCTATATGTATGTAGTAGGGATGATCGTATTTATCAGGATAAGAGCTTAACAGCAGGTAACCTATGCTGCATTTGTATAAAGGAACATGTTTCGGCATGGACTCGGATGATATATGCTTGTTACAAGAAAAGCTGCTAAACTCCAACAATCTGTATCACAGTGCAAAAATTTTCTTCACTTAGTCATGCAAGATGGTGGATAATCTCTTTTCCATTCTCTAATCCTTATTGCATCTGTTGTGGGCAATAGATAGGGTTATGTGGCAGTACATAAGAGTTATTAATCATGTAAGGTGATCTTCTTGGAAGTAATACAACCTTTGGACACTGTCATGAATGCCAATGCATGGTGTATTTGAACAATCAGACCCCCTGAAATTCTCTGAGTTTTTACAATTCTAGAAATGTGGTTTGGTGGTTGGAAACGATCTCTCGACCGATGAGAACAAATGCTCACGTTTACCAAATGGTTACTATCACGAGGATGTCTTCTCATTGTATTTTGACATGCCAAGAGAAGCAAGATGCAAAAATCTGATTGAGAAGCTGAGAGAGAATTCTTTCCTAGGAATGCACTCCAAGATATGGACCTGTGTTGAGGCAAAAGATATATTCATCTTGCAGAAAATTCTATGCACAAGGCAGCAAGAATCTGTGCTGTTTTAGTATGTATTTGGTACCCACAGGCTGCATACATGTATACATATACAAATACGTACTACGTGGAGCACGTACAAACACACATACGTCTACACTACTACACATGAATACGAACAGAGACGTATAGAGGAAATGGTGTTCTTCAGCTTTGAAGCTATGTAAGTCGGAAGCCAGAGGAACAGGGCGACCAGTGATCCAATTTACAGGCAAGTCCTATCCATCTTCCACAATCTTTGTCGACCTCTTTGTTTTTTCAAGGTGTCAGATTGCTGCCCTGGAGATCTGCTCTGCAGCCGACCATCTTCGTTGGGTCTAAGTGCAGGTCTTCGTGTCCCTCTTCAGTTTGCTCTCTGTCTTTTCATTTCTTTTTCTTTTTGAAAAATGCCATCTTCAACCATATAGGAAGACATGAAGATCTGGTACGAATGCACATGTTGAAACTTCGGTTCCCTTCCGTGTGTGTCAAGGATCATGGGGAGAATCATGATGGAAAGAATCCCTAGACTTAATCAGTTGCTAAAGTAAGATGTTTTAAATCAAACCCAAAGAAAAGGAAGGACGGAAGATTACCATTAGATGATGTATCCAAGGGACAACCCTAAGCAAACAAATTCAAGGGCAAATTGTCAAATCACCCACTTTTACTTTGTCATTGTCGGATTGTCTGAAATTATCTCGTGGACACATCCCATGGGCACGTCATAAGAATGGGTTACTATCCCATGGGCAGTTCTTTACAGACGTTACAGTGTGATTATTATTAGGGATACGTATACGATTAGGATCATGAGTCTTTTCATCATTATGCTCAGTTTCAAATTCCTCGAATTGTGGAGACTAATCTGAAGGATAAACTTCTCATGACTGAAAGGCATTCGAGTACCAAGTGCTGGAGAATATATTCAACGGTGAAAAAACTTGACTAATCGAGTATATTCTCCAGCACTTGGTACTGGAATGCCTTTCAGTCGTGAGAAGGTTATCCTTCAGATTAGTCTCCACACTAATTCGTGGAATTTGAAACTGAGCTTAATGATGAAAAGATTCATGATCCTAATCGTATAAGTATCTCTAATAATAATCACACTATACTTCCGTAATAATATGGCCATGGGATAGGAACCCATTTTTATGACGTGCCCATGGAATGCATCCACGAGACAACTTCAGACAATCCAACAAAACAATGTAGAAGTGGGTGATTTACTCCTATACTGGCATAGTTTTGTCTCGAGGGGTGCAAGGCACTCAGAGATATTCATGAGTAAAGAAAGCGTTGAGAGGAAAAAGTAAGGCTCCTTATAATGCTTCTCACCTCCATTATGTCCTTCGTCTAGTACTCTATCCTAGAGTACTAGTATGTCAGTACCTAGTTTGCCATTCTCCTTTTATTTGGGCTTGATCCATCCACTAATATATATAGGATCCCAGTGTTATTTTGAATTTCTGTATTCATATGTTTGTTATTTATTTCCACATGCTAGTCAGCTTTCATGCTTCAGGGTTAACTGTTCTGTGCTCATTATTCATAGAAAGCCCCAGAAAACGTAAGTGTATTCAAAATCAGATATATGTGGTTTGTCATTTGTAGTATTCTTTCCATATTCTTTGTATTGGATTGTTCCTCCACCATACTTTTCCAATCTGGCATTTGGATGAAACATCATATTTTTCTTTCTGTCAATTCATTTATTAAATAATCAATGTTATACAGGAGGATCCTCTCACCCGTCCCAATATGTCTACCTACTACCCTTCATAGAATGCATTTTCTTATTGATAAGCTGGTATCGTTTCTGTAAAGCTTATGTTGCATTTAAAGGACATTAATTGGTTCTAGCCATATTGATTTTGATTTTCAATCTATTTCCGTTTTGGCAGCCATCAGTAGCCTGTCCTTCTTTTCTGGGTTTAGGCAGATAAGATGGCACACTCATTTCTTCTCTTAGTTTATAAGCAGACAATTGGGCAAGGTTGCAGGACTGAAGGCATGTTTCTTGCTTCATTTTGAACAGAGAGATGGTGCGAAATACAGTCATAGGAAACATCAGGTCATTTTTCGGCACGGCCTTGGGTGGTCTGAAGGGGCGAAGTAATGTTGCTGCTTGGGTTGTCGCTGGCTCTGCTGCTTACTTCCTGTGGATTAAGCCTGAACGCGATGCACAGAAAGAACGTGAGGTGAAATGCTAATGCTTAAAGCCTAAATGCCTAAACCAACATTGTCAAAGGAGGTCTATGAAATGTTAGTGCCTTCCTTGTAATTTTCCTGGGAAAAATCCAAAATTGTCCTTGATCTTTTCCCAGTACATAAGGTCATACCAGCATTTTTCAAATAACAGATGGTATCCCTATGTATTATCCATCACCAAAAAGTTCCTAACATCGTACTTCAACAGTTGGAATTTCATTCATTTGATCGAAAACATGTTTCATGTATTGATCAGGCTAAAGCGTTTCTCAGTGCACAAACAGATAAGTACCGGTATGTGGAGAAAAGGAAACCTATAGCTGATCCTCAGGTATTATGAGGTTTACACAACCCCTTTGGATAATGTATTTATAGTCAGCGCATCAATGATATGTATTTCGTTTTTGTTGCACAGGAAACGGGACTTGTCAAGGGCACGAGAAAGGAAGATACAACATCCTCGTGAACCACACTATACATTCTACCTCAGTACAGTATACATGGAAAAGCCTTACTGGTTTCTACTTGGGCTGAAGTTTTCGTATATCAATGAAGTAGACCGTTCCAGTGGTTCGATTCTTCTCATGCGTGTTAATAGAATGATCTTGTTGTCAATGATTGTCATGAAAATTTCCAAAGCACCAAGGTGGATTCTGGTTTCATGAAAATGTTCCAGGCTTGAGGTATGCAATCCAATGTCTCATAAAGTTCAGGATTGGTTGCAAAATGCCAATACCTAGTTGATTTTGAGGTGGTCTAGAATCTTACTTCCATGAATTTACATGTATAAATGTAGTTTGCACTGTTTATTTTATTTGTTTCTCTTTGCTTGGTGCTTATATAATATAACAAGCGTATGATGTGACTGCTCGAATGAGGTTTACATTTTGGACATGCTAAATGCTTTTCATCCCCTCTTTCCATTCAATTTATGGATTTCTAGACCTGATTCATATGGCGTTTATTCAGTAATTCTACAGGTATCGAACGTATATGTCTCCCAAATTCTGCTCAAAAGATGCATGACGCATAACCTGCGCTGTACCAAGTTTGAGTATGACACATAATCTGGGTTAGTAACCAGTATGACACATAATCTGCTCGGATTGATCTCTCAAGAGCACAATGTTCAGAAGCAGAACACAGCCAGAAGGCAGCTTACAATCTTGCACCTGAAGTCAACTCATTTGTGATAATCAACTGTAGAAAGAAAGCCCCAAACATTGCTAGATCGCTAGAAATTAGCTATTAGTTTTTGCCGACAAGTTGTGACCACAAAACAAGCCTACATCAGTGCTACGACAATATCCATCTTGCATCTTTCAAGTGGTTTGGAAAGCATTAGAATTGTTGAAAAAAAGGTTGTTTGCACCAGAATAGAAGTTCAGGGAACTTGACACAAGACAGATACCAAACCAACACCAAAATCAAAAACATTTTGTGAGGAAGCCATCTGAAAGCAGATGTTCAAGCTAGCACACATCACCGATGCTATCCATTCAGAACCCAATGTCTATCAAATTCACTTATAAACATAAAACAGTTCTTAGTACAACATGAGTTTCTAAACCCTAACTATAAGAACAGAGAAATGCTGTTTTTTCCTCAGGATTGAAGCCAATGAATCCCCAAACTGAGCATAACCGCACAAAGTAGAATAACACCAGATCTTAAAGTGGTAGAGCATTAGACTACCCGGTGCTCCCGTATGGTACGGAATATGAAGTCTCTAGTTAAAACAGGACTACTCTTTGGAGGACTTGTTGATGAGGGATTTATGAATGTGAGGTATGACACCGCCACCAGCAATGGTTCCCTTGATGAGGGTATCAAGTTCTTCATCTCCACGAATGGCAAGCTGAAGATGGCGGGGTGTGATCCGCTTTACTTTCAGATCTTTGCTAGCATTGCCTGCAAGCTCCAGAACCTCGGCAGTGAGGTACTCGAGGACAGCTGCTGAGTAGACAGCTGCAGTGCCTCCAACTCTGCCACTTGCTGTGACCCTCGACTTCAGGAAGCGGTGAATCCTCCCCACCGGAAACTGCATTGCAAAGAATTTACAGCATATACACAGAGCCAAAAGTTTAGCAATTTCAGCAACACCATATGAACATGCCCGCATCTCAACATACACACATCTTGCATTTTACAATCACATCAGTAACAAACATGCAGGCAAAGAATAGTTATCCATACATCTGTACACACACAGGTATATATAGATATATATCTTTACCATCAGCATAAAAGCTTCTGAACATGTCTACATCTGGTACATGAACGCATACATATATCCATCCACACACATCAACAACCAGCATCTATACAGACTATACATACATCTAATCACAATCAGAGCAAAAGTATATTAGCATTTTCTACATGTAGTCAGTCACAGCCTACATTTTTTTACATACAAGTACATCTACTCACAGTCCGAGCAAAAGCATGTGAACATAATTACACCTGTACATGCCCACATACATATATTCATCCATACGTCAACAGCCGCATATACCCATGCATTTATCCAACCATAATGTGCTTTCCGCCAACCATCGAAGGTTTCAACATACATCAAATTCACTGGCTCATCCTTTCCGCGTAAAACACTTGATTATATCCCACGTTCTAGCACAACATGTTGTATAAGGAAAGGAAGCTCTACCTGCAATATGCGTATGCATGGAAATACCACAGTGTTCTCAGGAATAGCAGATATATGGGTATGGGTATGAATATAGGTATCTGACGCGGATTGTACTGTGTACTGAACCACATTTTTCTGGAAGGGCAAAGTGCGAGTATGCGTGTTGCATACTGAACCACATTTGTCACGAGGGCTGAATGCAGAATTAGCCTCGCTCTCTGTTGCAATTCATTCACCCAAATGCCCTCCCGTTAAATTTACTTAGGCAAAACGGCTGCCGTAAGGCTACTAACACAATTTTTTCCACCTCGAACAAATCTGTGCGTCATTCAACCAACTTTACTCGGGTTCTGATGGGTAAGCCGGAACGAACGCGTCATATTTGATGAAGGAATCGGCCTCACGCAAAGAAGAGGAAGATTCATGGAGCATATAAGGGCGGGATGAAACAAAAACCAAGACGGAAACAAAGAAAGAAAGAAAGAAGAAAAAGAACAAGAAAAGGGGGTCCGGAATCGACGCGAGGCAGAAAGAAGGAAGGAGGGAGGGGGAGAAGAAACCTGAAGGCCAGCTTTCGCGGAGCGGGAGGTGGGCTTCTTCTTGTCTTTGTTGCGGTCGTCGTGGTGAGACAAGATGGGAGCTTTCCCCATCAGCAGGCCTTTCGCTCCTTTGCCAGCCATGGTTCCACCAACGCCCATGAAAGGTCAGTCGCCCAGTTCGCTGTGCGTCTGCGGAGGAGCGAGCGAGGGAGCGGGAGGGAGGAGAAGGTATCGAATCTTCTTCTTCTTCTTCCGCTTCTTCTTCTTCTTCTCCTTCTTCTTCTTCTTCTTCTTCTTCTTCTTC
>JBBBWG010022890.1:20761-43120 GCA_037176905.1 Azolla pinnata
CTTCTTCTTCTTCTTCTTCTTCTTCTTCTTCCGCTTCTTCTTCTGCTGCTTCTGCTTCTGCTGCTGCTTCTTCGGATGCTGACTGCAGCTCGTCTTCCTCTGCACAGATCTAAGAAGCCCACAGAGATCTGTGCTGCAGAGAAGGGGAAGGGGATTTTCTTTCTGAGCGCGAAAAACAGGGGCTCGTTTTTGAAATGCAGAAACAGAGAGAAGAAGAAGAAGAAGAAGAATAAGAAGAAGAAAGAAGAAGGACAGTTATAATAGGATGCCCCCATGCGATGTATGTATGTATGTATCTATGCATGTATGTGCACGCACGCATGCATGCATGAGGCCATGGCCATACATGCACGCATCCATGCGCATCCACACGTGTGCTTCCTTCTTCTTCTTCTTCTTCTTCTTCTTCTTGCTTCTTGCTTCTTCTTCTTCTTCTTCTTCTTCTTGCTTCTGTTGTTTCTTTCTTCTTGCTTCTTCTCTTGCTTCTGCTGCTTTTGCTGTTTCTTCTGCCGCTTCTTCTTCTGTCGCTTCTTCTTCGGGTTTTTTGGTGACGCAATTTGCTCATGCCTCGAGAGCCGAGGAAGAGTGGTGAGCTTCCGAATTGCCATCGCTGGCTCTTTGATGTTTGCTCCAATACTGAACCTGATTGATTCTGCGTCGAACGCAGGTTTGTTGTTGTTGTTGTTGTTGTTGTTGTTGTCGTTGTTGTTGTTGTTGTCGTTGTTGTTGTTTTGTTGTTGTTGTTGTTGTTGTTGTTGTTGTTGTTGTTGCTGCTGCTGAACGAGGCTAGAGATGAATCCTGAACCGATCAATTGAAACTTAGTTGCTGCTCGCTAGCCGAGCCACCCTTGCTACATCTTAATGCAACTCTCCTCCTGCGATTTCTGCTTCGGCCGCCGCATGTCGCCTTGTGCTTTGAGATTGCGCTCCGCTCACAGATCAGAGGATTCGTCCGAACGCTGATTTTCCGGTTGCCCGAGCTTCTGTCTGCTGCGATCAGAGTCGATGCAGTCGGCCAGGTACAGATCGAATCACATGTTTCAGTGCTTTTCTGGTGTGATTTGATTGGGGTGGAAGGCGTCGCTCATCGACAAGAAGAAAACAAGATGATGCGACCTAGAAGACGAGATATACTTATTACTAATAGGCTTGGAGTACGAGAGCATCAAAGACTAACTCACCATATGGCTAGCATGTATGGTTGCCACGTGATAGTTCCGATATCGTCTCATCGCAAGTCACGACTGTATGAAAATGCTCTAGTATTTATAGGTGTGTTATGAGATAGTTACAGTGGATAATACCTTAGCTCGTGAGTTCAAACATCTACACGATTCATTTCGTTGGATCTGCTTGTTGATATGAGGTGCCTTCATGGAAAACACTTAACAAACAATTCGTCGATCGATGCCAACGTCATCCCCTGTCATTATCTGCTTTCAGATTATGGTGCTACTTACTGCACCTCGATGCGCTTAATCAGAGTCCGGGCGCCAAAGACATGATTCCATGCCGGCCCGATGCCGTCAAGCTTTGTCCAAGCAGACCAGCACCGGCTCGCTAATTCATCTGCAAAAAACGATACGATAGTCATCGAGGTGAAACCACTTTCCGAACACACATTCCGGCGGTCGAACTCAAAGCGAGGATGCTGCTGATGGCCCCACTTTCGAGTGAAAACGCAGATCCCAGCGTCGGTCTCTTTGCATGTACAGTTGGCAATATCCTCCTTCTCGATTCCACGATTATCGATATCTACGTATAAACTACAAGACAACATATACAAATTGAATCAACATATTTCTTTGGAGGAGTGAATTCAGAGGAGTGAATTTAGAGGCTATCTTTAGATTACAAGGACAGTCTTATGTGCCCTATCTGTGTACATACAAAAAAAACTTAAAGGAACTTACAAAGACAGAAAAAACATATACAAAATAATAAGCGAGCTTACAAGGACAGTCTTATCTGTCCTATCTGCAAACTTACAAGGACAGTCTTATCTGACTTATTTTTTCTGTGTATCAAGTGAGGGCTTTACAGGGACAGTCTTATCTGTCTTATCTGTGCGAAACACAAACCCTCCTGCCATCTCCTGTCGAGCTCGCAAGGCATGCAGAAGACTATGCCGACGGATCGGACAGCGCAGAAACCCTAATCTTGTGCTAGAGAAAATTCCTCCTCCTCCTCCTCTTCTTCCTCTTCTTCTTCTTCTTCTCGCCGTTCCGCATCTTTCTGATCCGTGCCATGACAGATACTACCGACGTCATTGCTGAAGACATTTCCTTCCAGGCTTTCGAAGATGACTGCCAACTCCTCGGAAACCTCCTCAACGACTGCCTCCGACACGAGGTCGGAAACGAGTTCATGGAGAAAGTGGAGAGAGCGCGGCTGTTGGCACAGGTGTTCGAGCTAGCTCTTTCCTTTTCAGCTCATCTCTCCGTCTCTCACTCGCAGTCAATTGTGGAACAACCGAAATAATTTGCGTTATTCGCTGGACTGCATGCCTCTTCTTTTGTGGTATCAATCAATGTTTTCTCGAGAACTCGTCATTCCTTTCTTTGTCCATTCATCACGTCAAATGGTGCATTAATGCTGTGTATTCATCCTTTTGTCTATCAAATGGCATCTTCATCCGATCTCTTTATCGATTTCCTCTAAAAGACAACTTACTTTTTTGTAGCTTCTTAGCAGCTCGTGTGCATCATTCGTTTCTACATGTCAACAGCTTGTTAATTGTGGCAGTATATGTCGAGTGGATCGAGTCTGAACAGTCAAATAATTTCCTTGGAATGTCAAAATGCCTCATGTCAGTGAAATTATTACGCCTCATTATTTATTTGTTGATCTTTGAATGCCTTAAAGCTCCATGATAACCAATTGTTTAATATTGGTATTTCTTCATAACTTCTCTATTTTGTCAAAGCATGTATACTAGTCTTAGAAAATGCATTCTTTCTATACATCAACAAAATTTCGACTTTTTTTTTTGAGGCTTCATCTTTATTAATGTTTTAATTTTAGGCATATGTTGATATTACATACTTTCTTTGTCATCAATTTATCAGTATTTTATGTGTGAAATAGGCGTCCTTACAAATCGTGGACTTCGTGTTTGTGTGGAATTGATGAATGTCAAATCTTTTATAGCGATGATAAAATGACACAATTAATCTCATAGATACCTTCTTCCTACATGTCAGTGGATCTATAGCTGCATTGATTCCATGGCCGCTTATGTCTTTGCTGATGATATTCTGCTCATCTTTCATCAAATTTGTAAATAGAGTGCATGCAACATGCACATGGCTGGTCTTGAGAATGCAGCTGAATGGCTCAACAAGCAGCTTGAAAAAGAAATTTCCGATATGACCTTGGAAGATGCAGTGCCGTTAGCCAGGGCATTCAGCCATTACCTTAACTTGACAGGAATAGCTGAGACTCATCACAGGTTAAATAATGTGCCTTTCTTTTTTCTATTGATTCAAAAGTTCATCTTGCTTTTCTTTTCTGATGACCTGATATAGTTTAAAATAATCGGAACTTACTGTTGAATCAGTGCCCGGAGAACTCGATCCAACACTCATGTGTCAAAATCTTGTGACGATGTATTTAATAAACTCATTCAAAGTGGAGTCTCACCTGAGGACGTGTACAAGGCTGTGTGCAATCAGGTCGAGTTTTTTTTCTCGTCTTACCTTGTCCAGTCATCAAGGCAATACAAATGTACTTTATGACAACATTCAATTATTATTTATCCATGTTCATCAGGAGGTCGAAATTGTCCTTACAGCTCATCCTACTCAGATCAATAGGAGAACTTTGCAATATAAACATTTGCGCATTGCGGTATTTATTTTTTCCGAATACACACATATCTAGTATCAAAATTACTATACTAGAAGGTCAAGCTGATGTGCACTCTCCCCTCTGACCAGCATCTTTTGGAGTACAAAGATCGGGCAGATTTGACAGATGAAGACAGAGAACTTTTGATTGAAGATCTGGTATCAGGAGATATTTATTTCATATATACATTATGGTTGTTTTAAAGGATTGTATAAATATTGGTTTGCAACATCCTCAATGCAGGTGAGGGAGATAGTCTCACTCTGGCATACTGATGAGCTCAGAAGATTTCAGCCGACTCCTTTAGATGAAGCTCGAGGAGGCAAGGATATATAAGACCTTCAGTCTCTTATGCGCTGAAAATTGTGTTTTCTGAGAGGCTAAACACGGTTTCTCCTTCTTAATACTTAGGTTTACACATAGTAGAACAATCATTGTGGAAAGCTGTGCCACAATTTCTTCGTCGAGTTAGTAATGCTCTGAAAAAGGCATGTTGTCTTTATGCATAACTTCTCGTGCAAGATTATGCATGAACATTTTAGAGCGATTTTTTTTAAAGGTAATACGTTGGGTACTCCACTCTATAATTGGACAGTATGCAGAAGAAAAAGCTGAATTTATTATAGATTGTGCTAAATTGGAAGACTAACTCAGGAAGTCACCAAGAGCATAATTTCTGCAGCAGTGGGAAACAAATTTTCTAGGATACTAATTTGTAGGTATTCTTTTATAATACAATAGTGAATATTTGATAACTAACAAAGTTCCGTTTGCCTTACTTTACAGTATACTGGAAAACCTCTTCCATTAACTTGTACTCCCATCAAGTTTGGATCTTGGATGGGTGGAGATAGAGATGGAAATGTGAATGTTACTGCAAAGGTACAACTTCCTCTGGATTACAATAATGTATGATAATCTCGTAAGTAGAACTTTTGCATCAGCACGAGGCCTTGTAACCAATTTCTATAGGGTGGGTCTACATTCCCAGAACATTTTCTTTATGAATGGGCAATACTTGTTTGGGGAAATTCCATTTATGGCTTTTGAAATTGCAGTATAGATATGTTTATTTGAATGAAACTGCCTAAACAGTTCCTATAACATCTCAGGTGACAAGGGATGTCTGCCTATTGGCAAGGTGGATGACTCTTGACTTGTACATACGTGAAATAGATAGCCTTCGTTTTGAGTTTTCTATGAATGTCTGCACTGACAAGCTCGCGCAATATGCTACAAATATTCTTGAGAAAGGTATTCAACTTTCCACAATTGCCTTCCTTACGTATTTCATTTGAGAAGTAAACTATGCTTTGGAAATGGACATTGTGAGAAAGATATAAGTTTTCAAGGTTGGATTATGACTGTGATAAACAAGACTGGTAAGGGAAGGCAGTGGTTCATGTGCAGCTATACACGCAAATAAGAAATTAAAGGAGTTTTCTATGAATGCTAGCAAGCTCGCCCAGAAACTAGAAATATCTGTAAAAAGTTAACGAACATTCCGTAATGGATGTCACCACGTGTCTTTCAAATTGTGGAAAGAGATGGAAGGGTATCGAGAGTACTCCCAGTTTCTCTAGTACCTATCACAATGTCATGCATGATTGTATGGGTGTTTTATTCAAGGATACAATGGTGTATTGCCTTTGAACATGTATATGAATGCATTTTCAAGCTCGTCTAGTGAACTATCACAATGTCATGCATGACAGTTTCTCTTGTACCTGTCACAATCTCATGCATGACAGGGAAAATAAGAGCATCTGCATGATTTTATGGTTGTTTCATTCAAGGATAAAATGGTGTATCACCTTTAAACATGTGTATGAATGCATTTTCGTAGCTTGTCTAGTGAACTAGCATGTCACCGTCTTTAAAATACTGTATGTGCTGAAAATTTGCAAGATCGTGAACGTGAAGAACGTGGAAACAAAGTCCCGGGGAAGCATTCGGAACTTCATGTGTCTTCTCTTCCAACCCATCTTCCGGCTGGCGCTGATATGCCAGCTTGTACTAGTAATTTTTCTTACTGTTTTATTATTTATACTCAATGGGCAAAACTTCTATTCATCATGTTCCGGTGAGTAAAGAGGAAGTTTCGTTATCCTTGCTTCCTCTCTTAACCAGGATTAACATTTGGCTGGATTCACCAGCTTTACAGATTTCTGCCGAAGTGTTTTATGCTTTGAAGTATCATCTTTCATTTTGGAATCTTGATGACAGGCATTAATGTAAATGGTCAAATATCATTTTTGAAGTTGCCAATAAAGGATGGTCTACACATGCCAACGAACCAGGTCTGCATATACAAACTAGAAATGTAAAACGATGATTCAGTTAACCTGATGATGATAGTTTTTAATACTATGCAAGATTTCAGACTTTCAGTAACAACTCTGCAAGATCAAATTGGAAAGCAACGATATCTTCACCAATGCTTGCAGAATCTGGGAATGAAAATGATTTATTCCTTACTAACCCAAGTATTTGCAAAAAACAGAGTAGTAATGGAGCATACTCAATTGCATCTGGGGGAGACTCAGTTAGCCACTCTGGCTTCAAAAAGAAAGTTATTCCAGAAGCTAATGTCGCATCAAGTCTAGATAAGCTCCTCTATCCAAGAGTCACTGGACGCCCGGATATTGCTCCATATAGAGTCGTCCTTGGGCATGTCAGAGAGAAGGTGGTACATTTTGCATCTGGTTTTGGGCTTGCATTTCTATAAGATTTTCAAAACGTTAATAGTGGTAGTAATTGAACAGCTTCTGAACACGCGTAGACGTAAAGAACAGCTTCTGGAAGGGATTCAGCCAGATGACAAGTTGGAGTATTATGAGAAGCCAGAAGAGCTTCTTGAAACACTTCTTCTTTGTTATGATTCAATGGTGAGTAAAAAATTCCCGTTTATATATTTACTTAGGATTATAATGTGTTTGAAGGTAAAAATATCTATGTGTCTTTTTATGTAGCAATCTTGCTTCCCAGAGGTCATTGCAAATGGCCGTCTGGCAGATCTTATTAGACGTGTGGCAACTTTTGGAATGACTATGATGAAGCTTGATTTACGACAGGTACTATACTATCATTTCTTTCTTTCAGATAAACATATCTAAGTCGAGGTTTGTAAGTGTGGAACATTATGCTAATTCTTGCAGGAATCAAGTAAACATACCGAGGCCTTGGATGCCATAACAGAATTTCTGGAACTGGGAACATACAGTGAATGGACTGAGGAGAAAAAGTTGAAATTTTTAACAGCTGAGCTGAAAGGAAAGCGACCCCTTATCCCTCCTGTGATGGAGGTATAACTGGATTTTATTGAAACAGTATTTTATTGAAGCCTTTCTTTGTTGAACTAGCATCTGGTCGTGTAAGTCCTGACTTAATTAATAACCGCTTGAGTTCCATCATACCTGACAGAGAATCACTACATGGTGATGTCTCTAGTTAGTTATCCAAAAAATATTTTTGTTTCCTTCACAAGTGAAGTTCTATGCTCAGAAATAGCGTGCCGAATAGGCAGGACTTTTATCTCACTGACTGTCAGGTGTTTATCTGCTGGTCGTTCCCATGTTTATTGATAAGAAAGAAATGACTGTCAGGTGTTTATCTCACTTAAATATGTTTACCTGAAACAAAGAAATGATAGTATAGTACCTGTGTTTTATTGTTTTACTGCTGGTTTTATGGAATACTCCATCGTTCTCAATGTATTTATTCGATAAGAAAATGGTTTTACATGAATTTCAAAATCCTATGTTTAGGTTTCATCAGAAGTAGAAGAAGTTCTGGATACTTTCCGTGTTGCAGCTGAGTTGGGAAGCAATTGTCTTGGAGCGTATGTCATCTCAATGGCATCAGAGGTTTGTTTTCATGAACTCGCTTGTTAATGGCTTTTTGGGTATGCATGCTGCAACTTGCAACATGTACTCTTTACTGGCATGCTTTAATTTGCTCTCATGATCTGTTGATAATATAAATTATCACCTAGGCGAGTGATGTGCTGGCAGTGGAGCTATTACAGAAAGACACCCGGTTGGCTTTAAGTGGAGATCTTGGAAAACCATGCCCAGGAACTTCGTAAGTGAATATAAGGGATAAAGGTATCATCATCTGATGGAAACTTGATGATTTTTTAATTGGTGACTGGTCAGGCATGTTTTGGATGAATTGCAGATTACGTGTGGTTCCCCTATTCGAGACTGTCAAAGACCTCCGATATGCTGGTATTGTGATTCGTAAGCTTTTGTCCATCGATTGGTACAAGCAACATCTGATAGAAAATCATGGAGGACACCAAGAGGTTTGAAAGTGATGGATGTGAGAGATTACAGAGCATAAAGCCCGTGATTCTGAGTTTACTATATATTTTTCTTTATAATCTCTTCAGATTATGCTTGGATACTCTGATTCTGGAAAGGACTCTGGTCGCTTTACGGCAGCATGGGAACTGTACAAATCCCAAGAAGATGTGATTGCAGCATGCAAAGAATTTGGCATCAACGTCACCTTGTTTCATGGACGCGGTGGCAGTGTTGGTCGTGGAGGTGGTCCTATGTATCTTGCCATGCAATCCCAACCTCCAGGCTCTGTCATGGTAAGGAAATGTATTCGATATGCGAAATAGAGATCAGGCTACATGGTTTTTGATACATAGAAGTAAAGGTCTATGAGCATGGGCTAGATCTTGGTTTTAAGGATAGTATAGAATTCCAATCAACTTTCTGATTATGTTGGTCACCCATGTTTTGTTATAATCTGCATGGATGTAAATGTCTTTTATACGTGGATCGATGCACTTGATGATGATAAATATGTACAGGGCACTCTTCGAATTACAGAGCAGGGTGAAATGGTCCAGGCCAAGTTTGGTCTTCCTCAAGTAGCAGTTCGACAGCTGGAGATCTATACAACAGCTGTTCTTCTTGCAACTATGCATCCGCCGGATCCTCCACGCTCGATTAATTGGCGCAATGTAATGGAAGAGATATCAGATACGAGCCGCAAGCAATATAGAGGCTTTGTATATGAGAACAAGGATTTCCTACAGTATTACCGTGAAGTTACGCCAGAAGCAGAGCTTGGGAATTTGAATATAGGAAGCAGGCCAAGCAAGAGGCGGACATCAGGTGGTATCAATTCATTACGGGCGATTCCATGGATTTTTGCATGGACACAAACAAGGTTTATTCTGCCTTCATGGCTAGGAGTCGGGGCCGGTCTCGAGGCAGCCTGTTTGAAAGGCTATGAAGAAGAACTTAAAGCTATGTACAGAGAATGGCCTTTCTTTCAATCCACGATCGATCTCATCGAAATGGTGCTTGCAAAGGCTGATCTCAACATAGCCAAGCATTATGATGAGGTGTTGGTGGATCCCAGTCGTCACCGGATCGGGGAGGAATTGCGAGAAGCGCTGAGTGCAACCCAGAAGCTCGTGCTGCGCATCAGTGGGCACCAGAAGCTCTCGGAGAATAACAAGGCGCTGAGACGCTTGATAGAGAGCCGACAACCTTATTTGAACCCCATCAACATGCTCCAAGTGGAGATTTTGCGCCGATTGAGGAAAGATGAGCATAACCCGAAGCTGAGAGATGCTCTGCTTATCACGATCAATGGAATCTCAGCTGGAATGCGCAACACCGGATAAAATGCATGCTAGGCAGGCTTGATTTTGGATTTTACTAAGCTAGATCTTTCGCAAGTAGGTTTTTTTTTATGGAAATGAATCGTTATACAAATTATGGATCTAGTTTTATGTTTAGAAGAACTGTATACGAGCGATGATTCCATACCGCATGGCTGCCCAAGGAGCTTAAAGGAGGTAGGTTGCCAATGGTATTCTCTTTCTTCATTGAAACTCGAGAAAACACTAGAACAAAAGAAGCAGTTTGATTCGATCCTCTTTCATTTGATGGTCGATTTTCTTGCCCCGTCAAGAGTATGGAAGTTGCATTTACTCGTGGACTTTGGTTAGGCAGGATGTATATTCTTCCTGCATCGGGCTTCTTGATCAGAAACTCATCACTGAAGCCTTAGCGACATCTTTGATTGCTTGCCTTCATACTCTCAATCGTTACGACCATCTTTAACTGTTTGTCAATGAACTGTTGATTGTTTGTGACTCGAGTTGTACCACCAGGCTATAGAAGTTATCTCTTATAGAAGTCAAGTATGTATATAGGAGATTGATTATACGGAAATGTGTGTCATTGGCTATGTAATAGAAAGTTGGTTTCTTACTCCAATTCGATTCGAACGAATTGCAATCTTTTAATCAAAGCGATGAAGGTTATGACACTCGCACCTAGTGCGTACATTCTCTCGAATGTTTGGGCTCGAGATCACATCGCACAAAAGCATTGTGCTCCACACATTCCATATCATAAGCAGCTTTGTGCCAGCCAAGAATCTAGCACAGTACATACTTGCGTCCAGTGTTATTGTCTTCTTTCCCCCTTTTCGAATCATCTCTCTTTTAGTTTGTGAGCAAACTAGCGAGTGTTAACGTGCACTGCATTCGAACTCGGTTCTGGGGAAACATGAACCCTAAATCGTCGAGCTCAGAATCGGGAAGAACCTGAGCTCAAAGCGAAGGTGGTGAAGAGAATAGAAGGAAGAAAGGGTTTAGGATTGAGGGAGTATATCCAAGCCAATGGACCTGATTCGATGAAAGTCGGAAACTCGGAAACAAGAGCTCTTGTATCTTGTGGGAAAACTAGAGTTTCTTTAGTTTGTTCACAAAAAAGTGAAGATGAAGATGAAGATGAAGATGAAGATGAAGAAGAAGAGGAAAAGAAACCTATTCATCTTTCTTTCTCTCTATTTGTAATATATCTGCATGCAGCATCAAATGCTTTGATGGAGGGAACTCTGTTTCTTGTGGGGGAAAACAGAGCACCAAGGCAACATCCACCCTCCATAACATGGGAAAAAGTGTTTTTAATTTGCTCACAAAAAGATGAAGATGAAGATGAAGAAGAAGAAGAGGGAAGAGAAGAAAGAAACCTATTCATCTTTCTTTCTCTCTTTTGCTAATATATCTGCATGCAGCATCAAATGCTTTGATGTAGGGAACTCTGTTTCTTGTGGGGAAAAACAGAGCACCAAGGTAACATCCACCCTCCATAACATGGGGAAAAGTGTTTTTAATTTGCTCACAAAAAGATGAAGATGGAGATGAAGATGAAGAAGAAGAAGAGGGAAGAGAAGAAAGATATCTGTTCATCTTTGAACACATACAAGGCAGAAGAAGGAGAGCTTCCTCCCTTTCTTTCTCTCTATTTCTATGCATGCATCAATGCTTTGATGTAGGGAGCTCTGGTTTTCCTATCTGTTTGTATTTGCAAGGGCAATGTGCTCCCCCTCCACCAGAGCAGGGCTTCCTGTTCTGCTTCATCAAGAAGATGTTGGCCTAGCCAACCTTGTCCAAGGACACAAGAACACAGACGTGTTTGATGACTCCAGAGATGAGACCCTCCACCATGTCTTTGGTTTGGCATCCGGTTCTATGTCTTTCCTTTCGGACGACGGCAACAATCCGGTGGATTGCGAAAAAATAGCCGCTTTCCTTGTCATGGGATTGATGAAACACAGGAGCGATGGGGGAACAAATCACCGAGATGGTATTGAAATAATTAAGCTGCATGGTTCAGATGATGGGGGTATAGATGATGCCGAAGGCTTTGTTACAATTAACAAAATGAGCGGAGCAGGGGATATGAAAGTTTTTCAGAGGAGAAGAAGAGGAGGTGGAGGAGCAGGACTTGTGATAGAAAGCCAGGACGCTTTCTGTAGTGTTCGTGCAAATGCACGTGTCTCAAGAGGGAAATGGATGTATGAAGTGACCCTTGAGACTTCAGGTATACAGCAAATAGGATGGGCAACACAAAAATGTAGGTTCACGAGAGAAGAAGGTGTGGGCGATTCTCAGGATTCGTATGCATATGATGGGAAAAGGGTGAAGAAATGGTGTGTTTCTTGCCATTCATACGGCCAGCCTTGGGTTCAGGGGGATGTGATCGGATGCTTTATCAATCTTGAGGAAGCCGAGGTTTCATTCTCAAGAAATGGTATTTCACTCGGTATTGCATTCGCAGGGGTAGGGATTCTACCCTACTATCCTGCCATATCCTTATCTCAAGGTGAGAGGTGTGATCTAAACTTTGGTGGGAGACCATTTCGCTACCCAAGAGAAGGATTTCAGCCCATACAAGCTCCTCTGGTTGTGGATGATGGAATGCATGCTTTTCATGTATTACCAGGTGCCCAATTCCTATTCACCTGTCTTCGAAAGCTGCTTCAGCTTGACAGCAACGCAAATATTGCTTCCATGTCACCTATCAAGAGATTGAAACGTCCGAAACCTCTAAATCGAGAGTCTACTACCCTTGTTGCAAGGGAGATTTGTCGACGTATCGCATGCTTATTGATGCTGGATTCTCATGCTTTTGAGTATGTCATATGGGGAGCACTTGTTCCGTTCCTCGTGGAACTTCACCGATTGCAACCACCACACGATGTTGCATGTGTGGAGTTTGCATTAGAAACCATATTCTTCTTTCTAGATTCAAGAATTGTATGTGGTTGTATTTGTGAGATCATGGAAGCTCTTGCATTCAGCTGTAGAACTTCCTCTATTAATCTTGTTGACTCACCATACACAGGTTCATACCCTTACTTAGCTATAGCAGCTCAGTTAATGCAAAGGCGGGATTATTTGATGTATTGGTGCAGCTCAGAAACTTTTGATTTGTGCTTGGAAGGTTTGTTTTCAAGGAAAACACCAAGCAAATATGACCTAGAGAAGCTCATGCCGATTGTGTGGTGGACAGGATCTCGTGAGGAACTATGTACCGAGACTACCATGAGGCAGAATTCTCAAGCTTTGTCTAAAGCTATAAGTAAAGTATGCTTCTTTGTATACAACATCAATTTTTCTTTTAACGATTAAACACTTTAAAGTTTAGGTTTCATCTGCATCTGTTTGAAGTTCGTGTTCATTTTGTATGTATTTTTATTAGGTTGAAGACCTTCAGTGGGAAATATCCCATTACCTGTTGGGATTTGTGCCCCTCAAAGAGAAAGATCTGTCCGCTGATTCCATGTTTGTGAAGATGAATGTAATGAATCCATCTGAATCAGTTTTTGTGTCATTTTTGAGACATCTGGTCTGTAAAAATAAAGGAGCAACTAAGAACATACCGCCTCCTGGACTTTCAGACAATTCTGTTTTAATGGCTGTGTACACCGTTCTACTTCGGTTTCTATCTGAAGGATATATCAATACTATGGCCAAAGATGAAGGTTCAATTGTTGGATTCTTGCATAGAGGTGGCAGTAGAAGGTTCAGCATCCAACTATTTTTAGATGTTGATTCTTATATAAGTGATTTCACCAGACTTGGTGGAACACTTAGTCATCTTTTGAAGACACACAATCTTACTTCAAGTGATTGTAATGAAATGGTCTGGGAGGAAGGTTGTATGGAAGATGAGAGTGAAAGGAAGATCACACATCAAGGGAGGCAGAAACCATGCTGCTGCACTGGAACATTTGGCCAGAGTAGCTGCAGCAAAGGACCTGTTCGGGTTCTTGACAAAGGATTCAACATGAATAGAGCTGACGAGAGCAATGAAACAGAAATGTCTGATCATTGTAGGAGGAACATTTGCACTGCTAATGAAGAAGAGAATGCAAGTTTCAGTGGCAGAGTCCAATCTATTTCCAGAATCTCACCTCATCATCAGCACAATTCACAGAAGGGAAACTTCGATTTTGAGGCTTTTTCAAATTGTGATGTTGTTCATGAAGATGAGTTGTTGGATATAATGGTAGTCTTGTATCATTTAGGAGTTGCATCCAACTTCAAGCAGGTGTCTCAACCTTTAGATTTTTGTTATTGGTTTATCTTAAGATGTTAGGAATACTTTGACATGCATATTTACATACGAAAAGAGGGTGAATAGCTACATAATGTACGGTAGGGTGAGGAAGTGGAGTTAATTTTTATCGGTAGGGTTTAAGGCAAGATGATTAATGCAAGACTTTCAACAGGGATTCATGGGAATTCAAAGGATGGTGGGGTAGACAATAGGAATTGTAACTGCAGCTTCATGATTTAAACAGTTCCATGGTTTAGGCTCAGATTCCTTTGGTTTAGTTTAGGCTCAGATTCCTTTGGTTTAGTTTGGTGTAGGTTCAACTATGTTATTGGGACGGAATCTAGATATACATGGAATCCTGTGTGAACATTTCACTACATTCCATATGAATGTTCAATGCTTTTATGATATTTGTAGGCATCATACTTTTTGCAACGTCAATTACAAATAAGTACACAATTAGATGAGACTGAGAGACGGATACGCGGTGAAACAACATCCAATGAACAATTGAAGCAATTTAAAGAGGCTAGGTCCGTTTACAAGGGCGATTTGACTGACATTGTGCGGCAAAGTACATGGTTGATTCTTCATTGCCAACATCTTACCATCTTTGATTTTTGAACTGCTAATTCAACAATCCTCAAGGCATTTTAATGGTTTTTTTGGTCAGGTACAAAGTCTTGCTCTTTACCAAATGGAAACAGAGGGGCATGTTTGCCACATGCATGTGGATCGTTCAGTTGCTGATAATGCTCAGTAATAAGGATCCATTATTCAGCTTTGTTCCAGAGTACTATATCGAAACTCTGGTTAGTAAATTTGCTTTAAGAAATCTTTATCTTAACCAGTGTGGACTGAATGTGCATAGTGTGTGCACTAATAGTACTTCCTTAGGATGCAATACATTTTACTGCAATAACTAGAGCTTATATTTCCAAACTATCCTAGGAATTTATTGGAATTAATCGAAATTAGAGTATCTATTTAGTGTTCTGATGAAAATCAATCTTTATTATCATTCTGACCCTTGTTTATTTTACTGGAGGATAATACTTATCATCTGTGATCATGTGTGGAGACAGGCTAACATGGATGCACTGTAAATGTGTTATGTTGCCAATTAATTTAAAACGTTTTCTGAAATTTATGGTTTTGTTTTTACTGAACTCCCATTATTATCTTGATAGCTGGACTGTTTTCATGCATTACGGCGGAGTGACCCTTTGTTTGTTTCTCCAACAGCCCTTTTGCAGCAAGGTCTCTCTCCTCTTGTAAGTTGTTTACACCAATGGGAGAAAGTTATCTAATTTCTAGAACTCATATTAGTGATAAGACATGTTCCTTATTTTCTGTTGCCATGCTGCATAAGAGAATCCATTAAAAGACTCGGTTCTTGTGGAAGGGAATGGCTGAGCGAAACATGTTTAACAAGAGGTGCTTTTGAAAACCTTGCAAGCATTGGCATCAGATGGAATTAGAGTCTTTCCATGTGATCGGTAAAAGAAACGCAGCTCCAGGGCATACCATGCAACCATATCACCTTGTTAATTCCATGTCGCATGCCTCGTTATTTCTATCCCAGATGGGGAACCATTTTTCAGTTGAGTTTCTTGATGGACACGAATATGAGGTTGAAGCTTTTTGTACTTCAAGATCATGCATAACAAGTCCCACAACCTCATAGATTAATTTAGAGACGAATTAGTGATCCAGCATGGGAAAACAGGATAGATCGATCCATATATATATTAGGCCTGGAAATGTACAAGCGATTTCGGGGCTGATCTCCTGTTGCAGGCTATTTTTACAATTTTATCTGCTATAATGCCAAGTGATAAGTGTCATGAACAACGCGAGTTTAATAGACTGCTAGACAAATTAAGAGTGGTATCCTTCTATGTGAGTTTTATTAAACTTTGTTGCTTGTCTTTATTCCTATTATAAGCATAAATATTTGGAATTCACTTTCTCTGTCTCCATATTTTACTTTTACTACGGGTTACTTTCTCTACATGCAGATTACTTTCCTGGTGACACATTTCAATGATACAAGGATAGCAAACTTGGATATACGAGATGCCCTCCTTCAGTCTATTTCAGTTTTAGTGCAGTACAAGGAGCACGTCGTCGCATTTGAATCAAATTCTGCTGCCACTAGCATCATGCCAGCTGCATTATTATCATCATTTGATAACAGATTTTGGATTCCAGTTACAAATATACTATTGAGGCTGTGTAAAGGAACCGGATTTGGGTGCTCAAAATCATCTGCACACGGGGAATCGTGTTCTGTGTTTTTTCAAGTAATTTAACACAACTCCCATTTTCATTTTACAATTTACGTGTGCCATATATATGGTGAGCAATAATTTTCTTCGCAAATTACCTGCCAGAATCTGTTAAAAGAGAAATGTATGGGGGATGAGAAATTGTTCTCTTCTTTCCTTAATCGTCTCTTCAATACCCTCAATTGGACTATTACAGAGTTCTCAGTTTCAATAAGGGACATGAGAGAGCAAAGTGATCGGCATCAGGTACCTTGCTCAAGTATTAAGCTCTTAAGAATCATATGTCGTTACATGCATTATAACTCTGTTATCACTTTCTTAGGCGGTTCCGTGCAAATGACATTTTTTCTTTGGCCACTCACATTATGGAATTAATATATGTAGCTCTTCTCGTAGTTAGCCGTCTTGGGATTTTTATGGTATTTTAGACATAGATTTTTCTTTCTATTTTTCTCATTCTTACTTCTGGGGCTAGATCTCTTAGCATGTATGGTATTGTTATAAAGATGTTGATGCATTTTTCTTTCTCACTATCGTTTTCATATTTAGTCAGGAAGGTGGGACATGTTTCCCATAATCTGGAAAAGCAAATGACTGCGCTTTTGTACCTTTTTATTCTTCCTCCTCAGTATCATGACTTTTTTGTGTTTGCGTTTGGCTTTTTACTAAACAGGATAATGCACTAGATAAAGAAATAAGATTTGAACTCAACTTTGATGAATTATGGCATCTTTCAGCAGGTTACGGATTTGCAACAGAGAAAATGTTCCATCATGTTTGAACTTTCCTGCAACTTGGAAAGAGTTCTGGAGTTTTTCACTCGAGAGCTTCCAGCAGCATTCCTATGTGGTCCGGAAATAAACCTTGTAAGACTTTGCGAGTTGATGATGTTTGTCTTGAGCCATACTGCATCAATAGATGATGCGATTTTCTTCGAAAGGCAAGTGGAAAATCATATTTTCAATCAAGCATTTAACAATAAAAAGTTGAATAATAATTGATGAATCAATACATTCTTGTAAATGGGTCTCTTGATATCAGAAAACTGCCAATAGCACAAGTTTAGAAGTTCGAAGTTCTTATTCTTTCAATTCACTTAGTCAATACAGGAATTCCCTCAGGAAGGTAAATAAAGCATTGATTCTGGCCCCTATTGTTGGTATGGCTCTTAATCTTTCCACAACTCAAGTGTCAAATCAGCATCCAAGACATGATTTGGCATTGACATTACTCAAGACTGGTGTTAAGGCAGAAGCGGCAAGTAATTTTGAAAGTCTTCTGAATGTCAACTGGGTAAGAAATTCAAGTGTAGGTTGCACATTTTTATTGTTAGACTTCCAGAATGCAAATATAGAAGCATAGTTTCATATTGTTGATTTTGACATCAATTTAGCAATACATTTTTACATGTGCATTTTATCTAATGCACAGGCTATGACATTTAAAGGGGATCCTTCACTTGCAAGGTTGCCCAATCTGCAAGGATTCGTAGCTAAACTGAAGGATATTGCAGCTGCTAATGAAAGGGAGCATGAAGATGATTTTTTTGCTACAATATATGACTATGATCACGGTAAGGATTTCCTGTAAACAAAAACTAGTGCCATTGAAGAGGATTGAAATGCTTCATGTAAAACCAAACCAGTTGCAAGTTAATCAACAATAGTAATTATAAAAGCTCAAAAGTTTGTTAAAGCGCAGTAGTGCAGGGTAAAAGTAGTGGAAGAACAAGAGAATTTGTTTGTTGCACAGGTAACTGCAGTGGAGATGAGAGTGAAGAGATTTGCAGCATTTGTTGCACATGTGAAATAAATACGGTATTTTCACCATGCAACCACAGGTCTTGCTCGCGTTGCATCTCAAGGCATCTTCTCAACAATCAACGATGCTTCTTTTGCAATGCAACAATTGGAGACTTGTATTCTCTGTCAGCAGCACATTCTCCTAGAGACCATGATGAAGTTATACATGTGGGTCAAAGCAGTCCATTGATGAAGATGGGCTCCTCATAATCACACTTCACATTTTCTTACTATTGTCTGTATATATATATACATATAACACATGCACACATAAAATCTATGTCTATATATCTCCCTCAATATAATATATACGCATTGCAGTTCATGTGCTATACTCCTTTGTCATCAAGTGTATGCATTTCAGTGGACTCAGCTACCATTGTGACTTTTCAAGCCAGGATGTCACATCTCTTATTATACAATTTGCTTTTTTGTGCTGACCTCGTGTCTAAACTGAATTGCAATAGTATAATTATTCTTGAACTTCAATGAGAGTCTATGGATTGTTTCTTTTGCACTTGTGTGAGAACTGGAGAATTCTTCCTAGAGTTTCGGGTGCATTTTGAGCATCGTTGTAAACTTCTTATGCCTGAGAAAAGCATTTTTAGGTTTGATACTGTGATGTTCTTCAATTGCAGAGCTGAACACAATGAACATAATAAGGTTCTTTGAAGGGGTTCCTCAATTTTTGCAGTGAAGTTTTGAGCGTAAGAACGTACCTGTTAATTTTGGGTCACCTGCAGTGAGTTTCACCAGTTTGCTGAAATGATCATGTCTCTGTACTGTTTGTTATTAACACCAAATCATAGTGTTTGACATAAAAAGCTTTCTAGCACAATGCATTTTTACAGACATTGTTGGAAATCGACTGGGGGCCGAAGGGATATAAATATGGCTTTTATGACACGCTTCAGATGCGCAAAAGAATACAATGGCAACGAATTGTTTGTTGGTTGCATCACTCCTCTTGTTTAAAAAAAAAAAAAAAAGTCAATACTTAGTTGTTTTTGTAACCTAATTTGTTGAATTCAGCTTCGAATTGGAGTGTAACTTGAGGTTTTCTTCTAACTGGAGCTTCAAGATGCCCTTCACTTGATGGAACCAAACGAAGCTATATATCCTCATCGGCACAAGTAGCAAGAGCTCAATTAAAGCCCTTGTTATTGATGTCGGCGGTATGCAACCTCGCGATAAGACTCCCAGCATGAAGGCATTGTGACTGGTTGTGATCAACAAATCGCCTCTTTTCACTCCTTCAATGGTTTGGTTTGCTACATTGTCGGGCGATTCAGCATGATCTTTATCATATAAAGACACTTTCTTTATGAGTTCGCTGCTTTCAGTTGCCTTGTCCACTGCATTTCGTCCATCAAGGGAAAAAGAAAGGAAAAGAAAACCAAATCATCTCTCTCCTCTGATCACATTCATAAGTTGTGTCATGCATAACAAACCCGATTCTCATCATCATCCGCTAAAATTTTGTGTTTTACCTTTCTTTAGCATCGGTGTGGTAGTAAAGCCGGGGCATGCTAGGCTGACAGGGATCCTGTATGGAAGCAACTCGATCCTCAAGTAGTCAGTGAGCCCTTTCAAAGCAAACTTTGTCGCCGAGTAGATGTTAGCCTCATTCATGAAAGCCTGCGAAATCGCCGCCGAGATCAGTCACAATGCATTTGTCGTCAGTGTTGAGAGCGTCTAAAGTTCTGAACCACATTTTAAAGAAGTGAAATCCAGATGAGAAGAGAGAGAGAGAGAGAGAGAGAGAGGTATGTAATGCTGCTCACCAAGCTAGCCATGGAGCCCATGATGAGTATAGATGAAGGGTTTTGGAAGCTTCTCGACTTCATCAGGGGTAAAGCAGCATGCAGAGTGTAGACACATCCGAGGAGGTTTGTTTTCGTGGTGTGCTCCAGATCTTCGACGCTCACATTTTCGATCTGCCCCACGGAGAGAGTCCCAGCATTGCACACTAGCACATCGATCGGTCTCCAATCGAAGCTCTCCTTCACGACCTTTGCTATCGATGACGCGTCGCTCACATCTCCTGCCTGAAGAGATCAAAGCATTTTGCATACAGCATTTTGCTCGCCAAAGAGGATCGAAAACATATGCTAGTTTAAACCCTAAACAGATGTTATAGTTTAAACTATAACATCTGCTCATATACATCTCCTGCCTGAAGAGATGAAAGCATTTTGCAAACAGCATTTTGCTCGCCAAAGAGGATCAAAAACATATGCTAGTTTAAACCCTAAACAGATGTCATAGTTCAAACGATAACATCTGCTCACATACATCTCCTGCCTGAAGATCAAAGCATTTTGCATACAGCAGTTTGCTCACCAAAGAGGATCAAAAACAGTAGAAAAAAAAAAAGAGGGGGTGGGGGGGCGACCTAACTAACAGATGATATAGCTTGAACCCCAAACCCTAGCTCACAAATCTTCTAGCTTAAACCCTTAACCCTAACTAACTAGCACATGTTATAGTTTAAACCCTCAACCCTAATTAACTAGCACATGTTATAGTTTAAACCCTCAACCCTAACTAGCAGGTGCTAGAGTTTAAACTCTCAACCCTAAACCCAAACTAGCAACCTTACATAGCTTAACCCCTGAAACCCTAGCTAACAAATGGTCTAGCTTAAACCCTAACTAACAGATGTTAAAGCTTCAACCCTGAACCCTAGCTGACAAATGTTCTCGCTTCAACCCTAAACCCTAACTAGCAGATGTTATAGCTTAAACTCTAGACCCTACCAAACACATGTAGCTTAAACCCTAAAAAACCCCAGCTAACAAAAGTTCTCGCTTAACCCCTAAACCCTAACTAACAGAGATGTTCTAGCTTAAACCCTAAACCCTACCAAACACAGTAGCTTCAAGTAAAACCCTAAACCCTGACACGCGAGGAATCGTAGATCTCGGCAAGTACACTACAGCAAGCATCTGTGTTTAGTCAGGGTCAGAGATGCTAACAGACTGATGCCGGAGGCACTGGATAGGCTAAGGGCAAGCTAGGGCATCAGGGTATCCAGCACACATGGAAGGGATGTAGCAGGTAAACCCTAAACCCGAAACCCCGAAACCCTAATGCAGGAGCATGGCGTACCTTGATGAGGATGTGGGCGGGAGGGACGGCCATGGCGCGGACGAGGGAGTCGCGAGCTTGGAGGAGGCGAGAGTGCGTGCGGCCGACGAGAGTGACGAAGGCGCCCTCGGCGAGGCATCGCTTGGCGAGCGAGAAGCCTATTCCGCTCGATCCGCCGGTTATGAGCACATGCTTCCCTGCGAGCGAGCGGATGTGGTAGCCAGGCCCGCGCCAGATCAGGAGGGCGGATCCCAGGGCAGCAATCGCCATGGCAGCAGCAGCCGTAATGAGGATGATGAAGAGGAGGAGCATCCTCGAAGAAGAAGAAGCAGAAGCAGCAGCAGACGGAGATGGAGATGGAGATGGAGATGGAGATGGAGATGGAGGAACAGTACACCGAATCTTGCGGCCAACAGAGAATCTGCTATCTATCTTCTTCCCGACATGGCGGAGCGCAGTTGCAAGAGCCCGATCCCTCCCCTTCACAGCCTAAACCCTAAAACCCTGGAGGTGTGCTCCGTGCTCCTCTCTCTGTCGCCGCCTTGTCGATGATGATGGCGATGGTGCTGGGACCTCGATTCGATCCGATTCGATTCGATCGAGAGAAGTCGTAGGAAGGAAAGCGACAGAGAGAGAGAGAGAGAGAAGGTGCAGCTATGGCGAGAAGAGGAGGAGGAGGAGGAGGAGGAGGAGGAGCGGGATATGGCGATTCTTAAGGGATGGGGTTGGATATGGAGCTTTTATGGCGAGGCGAAGCAGCCTGTTGCTGCAGGAAAACGCCGCAGAGAAGCGCGAGGCAGGGATCGATCGATCGAGAGAGAAAGCGCATGAATGAAGGCGATCGATCTACCATGAATCCACCTCCTTTGCGTGCCATCTCTCTCTCTCTCTCTCTCTCTCTCTCCCTCCCTCTCTCTCTCTCTCTCTCTCTCTGCAGAGCTCCCCGTCTGCATCTTCTGCTGTATTCGTGATACTCTTTTTCTGTCTTCCCGAAGGACATGGCGCCTGCAGAGCTCTTCCTTCTTTCCTTCTTCCATCTTCTTCCTGCTTCCTTCTTCTTCCTGCTTCCTTCCTTCCTTCCTTCCATCTTCCTGCTTCCTGCTTCCTGCTTCTTCTGCTTCTGCACAGGTCGCCATCGCCCCCCCCGTCGCCAAGAAGCTTTCTCCTGCGCCGCATCTGCTGCGATCCGCCATGGCGATGGCGATAGTCGATCGATCACGCTCTTCGTCACCAAGCTCGCCATCGCCATCGCCATCGCTGTCGTTGCAGGGTCATCATAAATGCCATGCCACCTACCCCACCATGCATGCATGCATGCATACATACATACATACAGACCCGGAACAGTTTAGGGTTTATGGTTTAGGGTTTTAGGGTTTAGGGTTTAGGGTTTAGGGTTTTAAGGTTTAGGGTTCAGGGTTTAGGGTTTAGGGTTTTAAGGTT
>JBBBWG010022890.1:43220-69957 GCA_037176905.1 Azolla pinnata
GGTTTTAGGGTTTAGGGTTTAGGGTTTAGGGTTTTAAGGTTTAGGGTTCAGGGTTTAGGGTTTAGGGTTTTAAGGTTTAAGGTTTTAGGGTTTAGGGTTTAGGGTTTAGGGTTTTAAGGTTTAGGGTTCAGGGTTTAGGGTTTAGGGTTTTAAGGTTTAGGGTTCAGGGTTTAGGGTTTTAAGGTTTAGGGTTTTAAGGTTTTAAGGTTTAGGGTTTAGGGTTTAGGGTTTAGGGTTCAGGGTTTATGGTTTAGGGTTTTAGGGTTTAGGGTCTTAAGGTTTAGGGTTTAGGGTTTAGGGTTTAGGGTTCAGGGTTTATGGTTTAGGGTTTTAGGGTTTAGGGGTTTAAGGTTTAGGGTTCAGGGTTTATGGTTTAGGGTTTAGGGTTTAGGGTTTTAGGGTTTTAAGGTTCAAGGTTTAGGGTTTTAGGGTTAGGGGTTTAGGGTTTTAGGGTTTAGGGTTTAAGGATTTACGGTTTAGTGTTTTAGGGTTTTAGGGTGTTAGGGTTTTAGGGTTAGGGTTTTAGGGTTTTAGGGTTTAAGGTTTTAGGGTTTTAAGGTTTGGGTTTTGGGTTTTTTTTAGGGTTCTAGGTCTTTCTAGGGTTTTGGGAACGTAAGTGAAAAATCGGATTGGAGCGAACCACGATCCGTTACGAGCCTCACTATCGTTCCGATGTCTCCTTTCCGTGCCTAGTTATGTCATGAATTCGTGAGCATTATTCCTTAACGAAGCTGAACCCAGAATTTCGTATCACGAAATCCGAAGCCTGACCGTTACGGTAATCTACCGTGATCTAAAAGGCTACCTTTCCTAGTGATTATTGGATCAGAAAAAACTTTATGACCTTCTAGAACATCCTATAATATTTTAAGAACATTCTAGAAATCTCTCGGTTGTTCTGTATAAACCTGTAAATTAAGACATATATATCGCATATCAAAACAGTTTGAATCGACATTAGTCTTCAGCTTCAACCTTGCCTTGTATTTAACTTCTCATTTATACTCGTTCTATTCTAATAAACCCACTCTTTTATTGTCGATCCATTTTCCTCTCTTCTTTTATTCTCTTATATCTTCCTTCAATCGTCTAATCTCGTGCTTTGTTCTGATACGTTATGCACTCAGTGGACGCATGTCGGTCAAGCTGTAAATCGTTTGCAAATGGTTTGACCTTCAATTCATTCTTGCAGTGTACAAAACCTGTTGGTCGACCAATAATACTCCCTTGTAACAGCTTCAAAAAGTTCCTCCAGATTAAACTTTGTCGGGGTGAGGCTAGAGCCTGGACCTCGGAATCTAAAGCATACACCCATGCCCCGAAACGACTCATCTCGCAAAGCATCGTCTAGTTACTATTTGAGAAATTGGGGCAGTCTGCATCTCATCATTCGAATCATCCTGGATCGTCGTCTTCTGACAAATCCGTTGATCTCATTGGAACATATACTCGAGTTTGGAAACCCCAGAGCGATCGCCTGAATCTGACAATTTTTGTTCCACCGCAGATAGACCATCCGAACAGTGTCTCGGGGTGGTTTCCGATCGAAGATCCCGAGCTGGCCTCGGCTGCATTTTTTCAGCAATCGAAAGGTGTGAAACGGTCCAGATCCGATGTTCTTGAACTGCGAAAAAGAACGACCGAAGAAAACGTGACGAGATTCGATGATCACTGCACTAATCATCGAATATATGTAAACCCTAAACCGAGGATCATTTGTAGTCGTAGACAGACTGTATACTATACACGAGTACATGTTCCGAGCAATATAGATCGAAGTATGTGTGTGCATACGTACCTACGGTTGCGTATACGCATTCGTATACACTCAAACCTGGCCCCTATTTTTTGTTTTGTGCGTGTATGCGCGGCCTACGAATACGTACAAGTGTATACGTATGCGTATTGGCTGCCTCCCCATGCATCGCCTACGAATACGTACATATGTTTACGTACAGATTCGCGTACGTATTCGTATCCGTATAATTGTTGCTGCTTGTGATTTTAGCTTCTTCTGCGTTTCTTCCTGCACGCGGGGGGGGGGAGATCCATGGCACCTGCAGACGCGCGTTGCAGAAGGAAAGCGAAGAAATTCGTAGCATCCAAGCTCTCCCATGCCGCCCTTCTTGCTGTCAGGACGCAAGGCCTGTCTACCAAGCTCCAGAGGCGTCGGCAAGGTCCCCTTGATGAGAGCACACTTGCAGGAGGTTGCGAACCTGCAAACGCTACCGCGATCTCCACAACGTCAAGAAGAAGAGGAGGAGGAGGAGGAGGAAGGAGAAGAATAGCGAGAAACGGAGAGAACGAGGACGAGGCTCGCGGTTGCAGCTTCCGAGTAACGGAAATGCAGGAGAAGCCTCTTCCGCAACCTTCGACCATCAGCAGGAGAACAGCAACGACGGTGACGGCAAACACAGCAAGGCCACAACCACATGTTAGTTCTGGGGGAATCAAAAGGAAGCCCAAAAGCTACTTGGAGAAGGTAGGCCGCCGATTCCTGTTAATTTCGTTGGTTTGTTTTGAGAAATTAAGGTATGGAAGAAAAGAAGCATGGCATGATCCGTGACTACCGAGACATGGCCCACTGCTACGGACATTGATTCACTTCATAATAAAGCCCTGAAATTTCATACAACTTTTTTCTCACACGCCCGTTTTGCCGCTTTGGAAAACTTGTTCAGGTTTATTCTCTCAAAAGATTATCTTTTTTAACATCGTAGAATTAGGATTGCTTTCATGATTGTGAAGGATTTCACCCTAAGCCCTCCCTCCGAAGCGAAGCACAAAACATCTTGTACTAATCAAAATATTGTTTCCGAATGAACCTGAAGAATAATTCTTCGAAATAGCAGGACCTTCATTTCCTTGGAATATTTATTCTCCCTGTTCTTTCAATCTGTCGAGCTGAAGATGTGTCTCATTTTCTTGCAGCTACAATCAAGACTAGCTGGTGGTCAATTTCGGATGTTGAATGAGAAACTTTACACGTGCAGGTAAATGATCAGCTGCTTCTCTTTATGTTCTTGACCAAGGGGTTTGAGTGAACCTTTGACACAACGGTCCATGAGACAATTGTGAAGGGTCCGTGTGAGATGCACTCTTAAACAGAGTAGATAACCGTTTAACCATTTATGCCTGGACATTCATTCACATGTATGCAATACGAAATGGATAAAAGAGTCAAAGAGAAAATTGGAACTTACCCCTCATCCACACACATTCGTATCTGGATTTTATTATAGGCTAGTTCTTCAAAACCTAAGGTTGTCTCATAAAAAATTTATTTCGCGCTATCTGATATATAATGTATGAATACGTGGCTTTGCAATCCTTCACAATTTCTTTCATATGCTCAAGCTCCTCGTTTTATGTCTATTTTTTCATTTGAAAGGTCAGGAAATGCTGGTAAATATGTTTGTTCATAAGCTCCCTCAAGTCAGTGAATTCTTTTTTTCTTGCAGTGGTCAAGAGGCGTTCAAAATTTTCCAACAAGATCCATTCGCCTTTGAATGTGTGAGTGCATGGCTTTTATCCTTTCAGAAGTAGAAGCATCAAACGATGTTATTCTTTGTCCTAGAAAATGTTATTTTATAGTCAATAAGTTTCTTCTCATCAATGATTGATCAGCTCTAGTTATTATTAGGCATGCGGTCAGTTTAGTTATTGTGGATTTCCGATATCATGGAGAGATGTATGTGACGAATGGTGTGAGTCACAAAGATTACTTTAAAAAGTTGACAAGTGAGTGGGCTGCTCCATCTCGCTAAGGTTGTCATTATTCTGCAACACTGAAAATCTGCAAGGCTGGACCTGTTATCGTTCTAGTAAAACCAGGAGATATTATGCTTACTCTACCAGTACCAATCGATTTAGTGGGTAAATGGGTTTTTTGCAAAAGCTAATGTAATAATGAGAAATCGGCAGTATCATGCAGGCTATCAAGAACAAATGTCTCGTTGGCCAAGTCAGCCTTTGGAATTCATAATTAGGTGGCTAAAGAAAAAGAGCACGAGTTTGATTGTAGCTGATTTTGGCTGTGGTGAGCTTGGCTATGCATACTCATCTTGGAATCAATGTAGAGAGACCTTTTCTTTTCCCACTTTCCATTATAATGCTTCGAATCATATATTGATTGCTTTGTACCGGGTTTCTATTGGGTTTAAAGGAGATGCGAAATTGGCAAAATCTGTTACCAATAAAGTCTTCTCAATGGATCTCGTCGCTTCAGATGAATCTGTAATAGCATGTAACATGGCACAGGTGAGTTTTATATTTTGTACAACTAGTGCAGATATGCTTTTGACAAGTCGATACCAATGTTCTCTTCATGGTCAATTTTCTTTCTTCATCAGACGCCATTGCAGACTCAATCGGTTGATGTTGCTGTATTCTGCTTGTCCTTAATGGGAACAGACTATTCAAGTTTTCTTGTTGAATCGCACCGTGTGTTAAGGCCAAGGTGCGTTTTTTTATATGTGCAGATTATCAGATAGCAATATTAATAATAAGCTTTCGTGGCCAGTTCAGCAAAGTGTTCAATAATTCTTACTCCAAATGTCTCCGTAGGGGTTCACTATTAATTGCTGAAGTCAGAAGCCGGTTTGATCCTAATAATGGCGGCGCTGACCCCTTGGCTTTTATAAATGCCCTAAAGACATTGGGGTTTTCACTTGTCTCTAAGGTCTGACCCCCTCTATACTGCTAGATTTGTCCGTGGTGAAAGTTTTGGAATATGTTTCAATCCATAAATAGAATCCAATGCTGAATTCTTGGTACATGCAGGATTTTTCTAATAAGTTATTTGTGACATTCGAGTTCCTGAAGGAGGTAATGGTTAGTGTTCCTCTCTTTTGTATAGAAAACCGTAGTGTGTATGCTGATTCTCACCCACATTTTCCCATACCAATTTTGCAGGATAGAAAAGGAACGAAAGAATGTGAATGGCCAAAGTTAAAACCTTGCATATACAAACGGAGGTAATAGAGAATTTCATCACCGTTGTGGTGCTCATAACCTCAAGGATTCGGGGTTGTATCTCCTGTTGAGATGATGCTATTCCATGGCTATTTTCATTTCTTTATTTGTGATAGATCTCAACCCTCAAAAAAGCATCTATTGTATGGAGCTTGTCTATGCAAAACAAGGGATTGAAATCGTTACATTCAAGGGATAGAAATGGGGAGATGTACGGTAATTACCATTCTTTGCCATGAAGATCATGGAACCCATGTACCTATTTTCAAGGAGTGGATGTCATTCTGTGCCCGATTGACACGCTGATGCTCAAAGTTTGATGAATCTGATGCTAGCAAAGAGGAGGGAGTTCGTTTGTATCTTATTACATTTCACTGAATGCCATATGACAGCACAACATTGCACCAAATGATGTTAGTGAGTTGTATATGCACACTCACACTTCATGTGCAAGAGGGCATGTAAACAGAGCTTTGGTAAGACAACCATGAAAAATGATCTGGTGCTTGGTCAAGGTAACGTCGAAGTCGATAGCCTGTACAAGAGTATGTTTACAATGTGAAGCATGTCTTGACAAAAATTGTCGCAGAGTACATGTTTGTGCTTGAATCGATGGAGAGATGGCATATGCTTGGATTGGAACTTTGAATAGGATGAAAGACAAATTGTTTCCGTTGACGATGAAGCAAAAACCATTGGAGTTCATATTAGTACAACTCCATCCATATAAAAAAAAAAGTCTGCATTAAGTGTTGCTCAGAGGCCTGCTTCTATCCCGACAGGTTTACGTGGAGAGGCCCAAATGGCACTATTTCGACGATGACTTGATCGTCATGCGTTTCTCTGCGCCATTTTGAGGATCATGCGGTCTGTCTACGCCATGCGTCGATGTTGATGCATGTGTTTGCAGTTTTTGGCTGAGCACCGAAGGCTTTCACGTGTATGGTGCGTATATATCCTTCGATTGTGGCTTGACCTGTTCTCGCCTGATCCAAATCAATGCGAGGGCGGATAGTCCGCGCCTGGGCTATATAACCTAGTCTCGATCTTCTTGTATCGATCTGTCCTCGAGCCTTGATTCATCAATTTTCAGTTGTATTGGTCTTGGTCAAGGTCAAGGTCAAGGTTTTGTCTTTGGGTCCTATTTCTTGACCTAGACCTTGACCTTGACTTTGACCTTGACCTTGACCTTGACCTTGACCTTGGGTCTTTGTATCTTTGCCTGTTTTGTTCAGCTTCTTCTGCAGGCAGAAGCAGAGAAGCAGAGAAGCAGAGAAGCAGAAGCAGAAGCAGAGATGAGGGAGCAGGACGAGGAGCTCGGTGGCCATGGCGATGGAGGGGACCCCGACGGCGGCGCCGCCGCCGCCGCCGCCGAGGACTACGAGGAATACGTCCCCGTGAAGAAGCGGAAGCTGCTGGAAGCGCAGCGATTCCTGCAGCGCAAAGGGAGGAGAGCGGGCGCCATGCCCGGAACGCACCCGAAGCAAGGCGAAGGAGGAGGCGAGCGAGAGGACGGCGACGGCGACGGCGGTGTTGGAGATGCCAGCAGGGGAGCCGACGACGATGGCGGCGGGATGAAGCCGAGCCTGCTGGTGAAGGCCTCCCAACTGAAGAAGGACCTGCCGGAGATGAGCGCGACGGAGCAGCTCGTGAACGAGGAGAAGGAGATGATCGAGAGGCTGTCGGAGAGGAAGACGCTGATGTCGGTGAGGGAGCTCGCGAAGGGGATCCAGTACACAGAGGCCATGGAAACAGGCTGGAAGCCTCCGAGCCATGTGCGGCACATGAGCGAAGCGGAGCGCGACGAGATCCGCAAGCAATGGCACATCCTGGTGGAAGGGGAAGGGATCCCTCCGCCCTGCAAGAACTTCAAGGACATGCGATTCCCCGACGCGGTGCTGCAGAAGCTCAAGGAGAAGGGCATCACCAGGCCCACGCCGATCCAGGTGCAAGGGCTCCCCGTGATCCTGTCGGGAAGGGACATGATCGGCATCGCGTTCACCGGATCCGGTAAGACCTTGGTCTTTGTGCTTCCCCTCATCATGCTGGCCCTGCAAGAGGAGCTCCGAATGCCTCTCGTCGGGGGGGAAGGCCCCCTGGGGATGATAGTTTGCCCCTCGAGAGAGCTCGCGAGGCAGACCTTTGACGTGGTGGAAGAATTTGTGACTGTTCTCAAGGGGAAAGGATTCCCCGACCTCCGATCCATGCTCTGCATCGGGGGCATCGACATGCGATCCCAGCTCGAGGTCGTGAAGCGAGGGGTCCACATCGTCGTCGCCACTCCCGGGCGCCTCAAGGACATGCTCGCGAAGAAGAAGATGAGCCTCGACAACTGCAAGTATCTCACGCTCGACGAGGCCGATCGGCTCATCGACCTCGGCTTCGAGGAGGACATCCGCGAGGTCTTCGACCATTTCAAGGCGCAGAGGCAGACCCTCCTCTTCTCCGCCACCATGCCCAAGAAGATCCAGAACTTCGCCAAGAGCGCCCTCGTCAAGCCGGTGATTGTGAACGTGGGGCGAGCCGGTGCTGCCAATCTCGATGTGATACAGGAAGTGGAGTACGTGAAGCAGGAGGCGAAGATGGTCTACCTGCTGGAATGCCTGCAGAAGACCCCGCCCCCCGTGCTCATCTTCTGCGAAAACAAGGCCGACGTAGACGCGATCCACGAGTACCTTCTCCGGAAAGGTGTGGAGGCTGTTGCCATACATGGGGGCAAGGATCAGGAAGATCGAGAGTACGCGATCGCGTCTTTCAAAGCCGGGAAGAAGGATGTCTTGGTCGCGACCGATGTGGCCTCCAAAGGCCTCGATTTCCCCGACATTCAGCATGTCATCAACTACGACATGCCCGCGGAGATCGAGAACTACGTTCACAGGATCGGCCGCACGGGCCGGTGCGGCAAGACAGGGATCGCGACATCGTTCATCAACAAGAACCAGAGCGAAACCATACTCTTGGACTTGAAACATTTGCTGAAAGAGGCCAGGCAGCGGATTCCCCCGGTTTTGGCCACTCTCGAGGATCCGATGGAAGACGTGGAAGAGCTCGCGAAAGCAAGCGGTGTCAAGGGATGCGCTTATTGTGGCGGTCTTGGTCACCGTATCGGGGAATGCCCCAAGCTAGAGCACCAGAAAAGTCAAGCCATTGCAGGCACCAGGAGAGACTATCTTGGATCCGGAGGATATGGTGGAGAGATTTAGTCAGATTACTTTGAGAGAACGCACTTCCTTTACGCAACGATGTTTTCTTATGCATCGTCAGAAAATGCTCTTCCTCTTGCCATTTCAACCAGGAAAAACGGGGCCAGCTTACATTCCTCTTCTTTTAATTTACGCATTCTGTATGTTTTGTGAGTCTTCTGCCTCGTCTTCAAATAGTATCTATACCTTTGCAATTATGTGCACAGCTGTTTGTTGCTGTAAATTTTGCATGGTCCGCGTTCTGCAGCTGCTTAGGGAAGGCAAGTTTCTTCTATGATTAGGTTTTTGTACGAATCCTGAGTTCCCCGATGCATAAGATGGAGGAACACTTTGTATTACCCTTGCTTGTTACGCTAATATACTGACTTGTACGCCTCTTACACAGGAGCAGTAACTGAAACAACAAATATGAACTCCCTAAAACATCAATATGTAGATTATCATTCTTGATTGTAGATTATTGCCCTCAATTTGCCTTTCAAAAGCTTTCTCTATCAGTCGACATGATTGTGTTTCAGTTGATCAAATCAGTCGTGAGTGAATCTTTAAATGGTCAAGTATTTCTCAGTTCATGAATTACCACCGGGTCATTTTGTGAGCATATACTTAATATGTAAAACTCTGAATTGAGGTAACTTCATTGCAAAACTAAAGCACCAAAGATGATTCAAGGATTAGTAACAAAAAAGGAACTCTTCAAAGGTCTCTAATAAAATAAACATAAATCCGATTTCAACATGAATTCTTTCCCAGATTTTTCAAGGCATGGATGGGTTCATCAAAATTTAAAGCTCATCATTAGTGTAGTGTTAGCATTCAATGGATGTGTGTAACATATTTGACCTGATCATGCTGATCGCGAGAAAGTACAGACACAATGTGTAAAAACTTGATCACATCAATCGAGGTGATTCGAAAAATTTAGCCAAACTATATGGTTTTGGAAACAATAGAAGAATCTCACTGCTGCAGTTCAAGACTATGGAGGCAAAAGAGGTATCCTTTCTTTCCGGCTGAGCAATTTCTGGACTATACCATGTAGGAACTCTTTGGACAGCTTGAACTCTTTATTCAGTTCCTCCCTGATGTCTGGGTGCCTTTGAAACCAGTTTCCGAGCATTCGGTGGACATGTGCACGAACCATCCGCATTGGGACAGGGTATTGGTCAAGCAACTCAAGGTACTCCAACAGAAGTTTTGTTTGATCGAAAGATGATTCTTCATCTTCTGATGTGATAGAGACGGGATCCGATGCTACTTGGTACCCAGCAAAAAGCGCAGGATTGTGGAGCAATGATTCTGCAGACAACACTCCATCGGCGCCTGTCTCCTTCATGCACTCGTAAACATCATCCAAGCAACGGATATTCCCGTTTGCCAATACGGGGATGCTGAGTGCCTCCTTCACTGCCTTGATGACTGACCAGTCAGCCCTTACGGCCTTTCCATCCTTCTGATCACGGGTTCTTCCGTGCACTGCAAGAAGAGAACACCCTGCTTTCTCCAGCATTCGTGCATATGCAAGAGTGTCCTCCAATGCAGGAAACATCCTGATCTTACAAGACACGGGAACAGATAAATTCGATGCCAGCTTCTCCACAAGCGACTGGACAAGAGGAAGATCATCCATTAGGAAGGCACCGTAATTGCCTCGCTTTGCTATCCGTTGAGGACACCTGTGTGTGCACATTGCAAACTTGTCATTACCTCGGTCAGCTATAACAGATGAAACTTTCATTGGGATAGAACTCGTAGACTACCCCAAGTTTATGTCAACATAGTCACATTGGGATTCGACAAGTCGAGCAGCAGCTAGAAGCTTGTCAGGATCATTTGCACAGAATTGAACAAATAATGGCCGATCCTCCTGATACCATTGTCATTCAAAGTTAGTGCAGTTCATATCATAAAAAACTAAGAAGAGCTAGCCCTAGAAAATGCTTTCCAAAGAGCGCATTCAGCTCCTAATACACTCCCTTATGATTGTATTGATGAGGAAAAGATAAGTACGGGAACGGAAGGTGTAGCGTTTAAGACTTCTCCGGCACATTTCCCCACAAATACAACAGGACATGCAAACTGCAGCTTGTACCTTGCTTGCTGTGGGAGAAGGTTTACAACTAAGACCCAACAGCAAAATGTTCTCTTTCCAGATATTCTGAGCTCTTTACAGAGTACACACATTATTCTCTTTTCATGTGTTCCATTTTTCTCAAATGCTTAGATCAGTTTTGAGGAGTGCCCTCTGGCCCACTTGTGCTGCAAACCATGATAAAGAAATGAACGCCCCAAATATACAACTTTGGAAGGCTGAAATTTTCCTTGGAAGAAGGGCTCAAAAGAAGACGGATGAAGGAGATGCTCTGGAATGTCCCAAGCATGCCAGAAACTAGAACTTCAGATTCACGAGGGGGGGCCTGGATGTAGTCCCCCCGAGTCAATAAATCCATCATGATATAATATTGCCCATTTGAGTGTTTCACTGCAAAGATTGTCGCCCATACATGCCTTCGAGGATGTTTCCCCAGGTTTTCCATCGATATGTCTATGAAACGCCGCCGATGGGGAATTCATCAATGATACACGCAAACATACACATGAAAATGGATAGATGCCTTGCATTGCAAAGTGGGCCGGAAGAAAATTTGGATCAGATAGAGGGCATATACTTACAGGGCAAGTCGTGAATTCGCTGCTTCGATATTTGGGGTCTTCCACGAACAGGCGGGAGTGAAGCATGGGCGTGTAAGCAGCAGTAGCTCCATACTTTCGGCACAGCATTCTGAAAGGGAGCTCGGACTGGTCGACCATGGGGGCGACGATGAGCTTAGGCTGGCCCAGGTTCCTCCAGTGCTCCCAAGCCTGGGCGATTCGGTCGGAGTCGGTCTTCAGCTTCTTGCAGGGGGATTCTGCGGAGGGGCAAGCAAGGGCTCCATGGGCGCAGGGCGCACTGCCATGTGTGAAGCGACCGCTAGCAAGAGGAAGAGCGATGCAGGGAGGGAGAGAGTCCTTACCGTTGGTGGCGCAGAGGGGGCGGCGAACGGAGGAAGAGGAAGAGGAAGAGGAAGAGGAAGAGGAGGGGAGAGCTGAGTCGACGGCCATGGCGCCCAAGCAGAAGAGGGGCGATCTGCAGCGGAAGCTCATCCATTCAGAGGAAGCGCCATCGCCGAGGCAGCTTCTTCTTCTTCTTCTTCTTCTTCTTCCTTCTCTTCCTTCTTCTTCTTCTTCTGCAGGAAGATGGGAAATTAAACAAATAAATAAAAAGACTCTTGTATTTGCATCTGGAATCTGAATCAGACTCTGTATTTTCATCTGGAATCTGAATTAGACTCTGTATTTTCATTTGGAATCTGAATCCAGACTCTGTATTTTCATCTGGAATCTGAATCAGACTCTGTATTCTCATCTGGAATCTGAATCAGACTCTGTGTTTTCATCTGGGATCGATCAGATTTTGTGTTTTTCGTCAGGGATTAATTAGACTCTGTGTTTTGATCTGGGATTAGACTTGGTGTTTCGATCCGCAATCGGAATACGTGTGGATCAGATTATGCGTTTTCATCTGGGCCCAGACCCTTTGTTTTCATCTGCGATCGGAATCCGTGTTTTCATCCGTGTTTTTGTCTGCGATCTGGTTCTGTGTTTTCGTATGCGATCGGAATCTGTGTGGACCGGACTCCGTGTTTTCATCCGGGATCGGACTTTGTGTTTTCATCTTGCGATCCGACTTCGTGTTTTCGTCTGCAATCGGAGGAATCCCCATTTTCAGCTGTGATCAGACTCTTGTGTTTTCATCCGCGACCAAAATTCGTGCTTTCCTTCGGGGATTAGTGTTATGGGCGTAACATTACGAACCAATGTATAAGGCAAATTTGAATGGTTTAAGGGTAGGATAAGTGTGAAACAAGTTATTTTAGGACTAGGTCAAACCCATATGGTCATTTGACTAGTGTGAACACATCTAGTGGTCAGGGAGTCGTAAAAGTTTAACCTATATAAAGGGGATTAGCTACCTCCTTTGGCATAGCACCCTGAGACACTGTGAAGACTCTCTTAGTGAGACTAGGCTCTCTGGTCAACGGATCCATACTTGTCAACTTCTGAGATATATCTAAGGTAATCACTTGTGATATGGACACAAACATTGTTTTGGATTAGTCTTCAGTCCTTCGCTTAGGGGTGGTTGGTGAGGTTAATCACCATTAAACCGTTCTATTCTCTCTAATCTCTCTCAAATACTACTTATCATTAGTAGATCCTAATAATTAGACTCTGTGTTTCATTTGCGGTCCAACTTTGAGTCTGTCTGTCTATCTGTGATCGATCGGAGCGTACGCCATCCGCTTTCTGTTATTAATTCCGAGTTTGGTCGGTTTCTGTTATGTTCTGGTTCTCTCTCTCTCCATCCCTTTGTATCTTGTCTCTTGCCTTGGTTCTACTCTATATGCCTCTAGCTTTGGTCAATCTGTCAGTGAGAACTGGTTAGTTACAATTGAGATATATGCAAAATCTCTTATCTTCTTGGGATGATGATTAGAGGATCAAACAATGAATATAATTTATCTATACATTAAACCGCATATGATCGACTCATGTGTGCTTCTATTAAAAGCAACATTCTAACTTGTTATGTGGTCATAGTCGCATTTTTAACCATAGGACAAAGTTCGACCTGCATCATCGCTTCCCACTCATTGCGCTCGATCGTCATCGAATGGGCATGTCTGTGTGCATACTGAGAAAGTGGCAAACATGGATGAGAGTGCAAGGCGATGCATCGGAACATCCATCATTCATGTTAAGGAACAAAACACAGCTGTCATATACATAACCGAACCAAATCCACGGTATGTGCAGCTCTGTTGCATTTCTTCGTTCGTTCGTTCGTTCGTTCGTTCGTTCGACATTGCAAAGATGTCGACTCTTCCTCCCGATCCGATCCTTTCTCGTTTCTTTTCTCATGTCGTAGGGGATCGATATCGCCCTTCAGAGCCTCGAATCTGCAGCAATGCAATGGGTAATAGTTGGAAGAACCCCCGTTCACCGCAACTGGCGATACTAATTCCAAACAGATCGAAGAGATTTACGTATTCAATGTCTCGTCAGCGTGCTAAACAACACAAGGAGTCGGTCGTTCAGGAGGAGTCGATGATCTGGAGCCTTTGGATGAGATGCCATTGCATGAATGCATGCATGCGCTGTATGCATGTATACATACGTATGTGCATGCATGTATGATTGGGTGCAATGCATGCACGTGCGTGGATGCATGTATGCATGTATGTGTGTGTGCGCAATGCATGCATGCAGGTGCATGCGTGCGTGCATGTATGTATGCATGTATGTGTGCATGTATGTGTGCATGTAGGTGTGAATGTATGATTGGATGCAATGCATGCACGCGTGTGTATGCATGTATGCATGCATGCAGGTGCGTGTGCGTGTGTATGTGTGCATGCATGCGCGTGTATATGCATGTATGTTTGCGATGCATGCATGCGCATGGGCATGTATGCGTGCCCCAAGCAGGCACGTGCGTATGTGCCTCCGTGCATGCGTGCATGAGCATGTGCGTGTATGTAGGTATGGGTATGTGCAATGTACGCACGTGCGCCTGTGTATGCATGCATGTATGTGTGCGTGGTGCATGTATGTGTGCGTGGTGCATGTATGTATGTGTGCGTGGTGCATGTATGTGTGCGTGGTGCATGTATGTATGTGTGCGTGGTGCATGTATGTATGTGTGCGCGATGCATGCATGTATGTGTGCGCGTGCATGCACGTGTGTATGTATGTATGCATGGCATGCAGTCCATGGGGGGATGAGCTCCGTCTTCATCCCTAGACAGAAAGGAAGGAAGGGAAGGAAGGAAGGAAGGAAGGGAAGGAAGGAAGGAAGCAGCAGAGCGAGGAACAGACAGACAGTCGGACGGACAGACGACGCACAGACAGACGGACACAGGAAGGGAAGCGAGGAAGCAGAAGGAAGGAAGCAGAAGGAAGGAAGCAGAAGGAGGGAGAAGGAGAAGGAAGCAGAAGGAAAGAAGCAGAAGGAAAGAAGCAGAAAGGAAGGAGAAGGAAGGAAACGGGAAGGAAGGAGAAGGCAGCGGAAGGAAGGAAACGGGAAGGAAGGAGAAGGCAGCGGAAGGAAGGTAACGGGAAGGAAGGTAACGGGAAGGAAGGAGAAGGCAGCGGAAGGAAGGAAACGGGAAGGAAGGAGAAGGCAGCAGAAGGAAGGAAACGGGAAGGAAGGAGAAGGAAGGAGAAGGAAGCAGAAGGAAGAAAGGAAGGAAGCGGAAGGAAGGAGAAGGAGAAGGAGAAGGAGAAGGAGAAGGAGAAGGAAGAGAAGCGAAGGAAAGCATCAGAAGCAAAGCATCAGAAGCAAAGCGTCGGGCGGCTTCCCTCCACCGTTTCCCTGCTGATCTCTCCTCTGCCTCGTGGTGCTCCGCTTCCCTTATCCCCACCATGGATTCTGCTCCATCGCCATCCTCATCCTCTCCTGCTCGCACCAACACCAACACCAACACCAACACCAACACCAACACCAACACCAACACCAACACCAACAACAGCAACAGCAACAGCAACAGCAACAGCAGCAGCAGCTGCATTGCCACTTCTGCCTCTCCTCCCGATCCTTCCAGCACCGCCAAATCCTCTACCTCCCCTACAATTGCAAGGAATGCCTGGTCACAGATCGTGCGCGGATCCGGCTCCACTCCTCCTCCCTCCGAGGAGCCGCCTAACCACCTGCAACAGAATCCTCCTCCCCCTCCTGCTCCTCCATCACCACCGCCTCCTTCGCAATCGCCTTCAGCTTCATCAAGATTGCCGCCGCCGCAGCTGTCGCTTTCGCAGCCGAAGCTCCATTCTCTCACAGAAACGAAGAGCAGCGCCGAGGTAACCGATGCCGCAGGTCGTCTCCTTGACTTATCGCTGCTGGCTTCCTCTTCTTCCTCCACTTCTGCCGGGGAGGAGAATCTATCGATGCCATCGGCGAGTGGCCAAAATACCTGCGATTCGCCCGGTGCTCCGGTGCAAGCAGATGGATTGGATGTCAAAGGTAGTGTAGAAATCAAAGGTCCACAGAGTCCATTGAAGATTGCTTGGGCCAAGCCCGTAGTCGAAGGTGGGATGAGCCCTGTGATGGGAGCTCTGTCGTGGCCGGCACTATCAGAGGCACGGAATGCAAAGCCACCCGATCAATCGAAACCACAATTGTCAGTACAAAAAGCAGCTTTGCAAACAACAGCACAGTTGGTGACTGAAGACTCACAGGTAGGTCTGGATATGCATTCTGTGGGTGTATGTGCATATATTTATTTATGCAGGTGTGGATGCAAGTATATATGCATATCTCTATATCTATACAGAGTACATATACGAGGTTTTTTCTTTCTATAGCAACATATGCACTTCTGCAAATATATGCGTTTTTTTCTTGATCAACAACGAGTTGCTGCATATCTTTGAATTTTGTCTTTTTTGATATTTTGCTCAAATGCTTTCCTTCATATATGAATCTGTTGTTTGATACACTTTCCGGTGCGTCTCTCTCATCCAACCCAACGAAGGCATCTTCTTCGATGCAGAGCAGTGGCAATGGTGCAAGCTTTGCTCCGAATGCAAGAAGGCACAAAGATGCCCCCTCTACTAGGATCAGTTCTACAGCTCCAAACACCTCAGATTCGAGCAGGATTGTCCCTGCCATGGATACAGAGAATCCAGACAGGAATGGTGGTCGACGAGGAATTTCACATCATCATCAGAGAGTATCCAGCAACAACAGCAATAAAAGCAACAATAATAACATCAACAACATTAATAACAGCAGCAGCAGCAGCAGCAACAACATAGCAGGAAATCGCCGGAACTTCATGAGAGATCAAGGGAGGGGTAACCATGGATGGCATTCCCATGGGAGAGGATATCCAAATGGAAGGGAAACAAATATAGCATTCCAGCAACAGCGGGTTGGCCCCAGGAATCTTCCCCGGCCATTCTATCCTTTTGTGAATCCCAACCCAGCATTTGTGAATGCAATTGGATATCAGAGTAAGAATATATATCAATTTCAGGAAGTGCTTATTCTCTTGCAAATGATTTATATATATTACAGAACTATTATGATCTGAGGCAATATGCTTATTCTCTTGCTAATGATGTTTGCTAATGAAAGATCTGTTTTTGCAGCTGTTCCTGGGAGTATATATTACATGCATGCACCTCCTCCTCCTCCCCCTGCTGATCACTTCCTTGGGGCAACATACTTTGGCCATCCTGTTCCTCCTATGGGAATATACATGCCTGGCCCAGATCCCACTGCTTTACAAAACCAGTTGGTCAAGCAAATAGAATACTATTTCAGGTTTGGGCAGTTCAAATTCATAGGAAGTAGAATATGGCCTTCAAGATAGTCACATCCAAAGGTTAATGTGCCGTTGGTCCAATTTTCTGTTTGCTGGATAGCGTGGAGAATTTATGCAGAGATATCTACCTACGGTCAAACATGGATGAGCAAGGGTTTGTCCCGGTCTCTATTATTGCAAATTTCAACCGGGTGGGTTCCCCTAGGCTGGACTATCGATTATGTTTCTTGAATGGAGGAAGATTGTTTTAGTTAGACTTGTTTGCCTTTCTTAGGTGCGGAATATAGCACAAAATGTGCATTTTATATTGGATGCACTGAGAACATCGAGTATCGTGGAAGTCCAGGTGATTATGGCTATCTCATAGCTTTTTATAAAATGTTCTCCTGCACTTCGCATGAACATGTGACGTATCCGGCTAATGCAGGGGGATCGAGTACGCAAAAGAGGGGACTGGGCCAACTGGCTGATACCATCTAGCCAACAGTCCATGGGTAGTCCACTAGAAAGGGACCAAAGTGCTTGGTCATCTTCCCATTCAGAAGCCACAGTCGGGGAGGAGGATGCGCTTTTCAGATATGGTGAGGTCAATGAATAACACAATTGGTAAACTGGGAGAGGCAATCACCTTTGTACGGGCAACAGGTCTAATTAAAGTTTTTCTTCCAGGACCGCATGTGCAGAATGGGGGGCAAGCTTCTTTACCACAACTCCAAGCACATGGTATTCCTGGTGATGAAACCCATGCAGATACAGATCCCAGAAGCTATGGAGGGTCCATGAATGCAGGACTTACCTTTCCCCAGAGTGTTGAGCTCAATACCAATGATGATGGTCAACAGGGTCGTACAATGTCAAGTTTGTATAAAGAAACTAACGTGATTTTGGAGGATAAGTCTGATCTGCAAGCTGTTAAAGCGTATGGAGAGTTTGGTTGAAATATTGCATGGCACTATCTCTCATATCACAAATAACCCTTTACTTAGTTATAATCTAATGTGTATGGGTGCAGTTATGGCATAGAGTAGGAGTTATGGAGCAAGTGAAAGAAGCATACTCACGGCTATCGTCAACAACCAGGTATATTGCTTTCTTCCCTTTAGAAACAAAAGCTGTAACACTGTTGTAACTGACTATTCCTTGTTTATCAAAATAAAAAGGGTTGATTTTTCAAGCATTGCAGCTGTTCTGAAAGAGTCTTGTTTTTTGTGTGTGGTGTTATAGATATAGAGCATAGCACTCACTGCTATTAGAATTAACATTCACTCCTTTCTCATAGTGGCATAAGCATTAATATTAAGCACTAAAAGAAGTCTGCAATATCCACGAGCATTTTTCTTGTAACAATGGAATGCTGAATTAAAGGATATAGGATAAATATGTGGGTATATGTTGGGTTTTCATAAGATGTTGATGATATCATTTGGTTGATGCTCGCGTCATCTCTATTACTGATAGATTGCCCTGTCGATCATGAAACATTGCAAATCTTGGTGACATTTTCAAATTGATACCTAACAGAATGTTCTACAATTATGTTGGAAATAACTGATATTTCTGTTTGCCACCTTGTAACCCGTCACTGACAAAATCACTTTTTATTGCATACTGGCCCATAAAACATTTTACAGACAGTAAAAAATGGAAGTCTAATGCAATTATCATTAGTCCATATTCGCACACTATTAAAGTTGTAGCTTAAGAGTTTATTTTTATAATTTGATCTCTAGTAATTATTACGTTAAAAAATAGGAGTACAGTTTTGAAACAGACTTGTGGAGTAGTTCTAAACTTACAATAAACCATAGGATATTCATGTGAATAACTATTGGAGATTTTGAGTATGTTTGGTGTACTCTGCATTATAGTTTTGTCCTTCAGCGAGAAAAATGTAAAAATATGTCTGTAAATGGGTCGCTTTTGCAATTGTCTATTTGCATCCCTTTGGACAATCTAAAATAACTGCCACTTAGCCCTGTGTCTAATTGCTTTATGTATGATATTTTTCAGCTGGTTTAAGGGAGGAGCACAGCAGGTATACTATTTTTCTTTCAGCTAATAAGTGCATGTTGGCAGGTGTAACTGGAGTCATTTGAACAATCCCAACACCTTGTTGGAATGCGGTTGAACTTCACTCTCCTCTCCTTACGAGCTTTTTGATGCACTCCATGGACATAAATAAGATCATCAAACAGATGTGCGTCATGCTTTGAAGAACGGCTATTTGTATTGTTGTGGAGAATATCTGTGAGCAATCTGGGTTAAGGAAATGAGGAAATTAGGAAAAGTAATCGTTGAAGCCTTGTTGGGTTTCAATGCAAATTTTGCCATGTGCGGGCTTGAACAATCTTATTGTGCATCAAGAGTCCTCCCTAAGAGGAAAAAGAATTGAAATCATTTTGTGAATCCTAATCCCATATTGTGGGTCGGTCAATCACAAACATCGCTGTATAGATTTTTTTTTTCTCATTTCATTGTGCTTAATGCCTGGCAGGCAAGATATGCTCGGATTATTTCAACATCTCAAGTGTTTTTAAGAATCCATTAACTGTGCTATTCAATTTAATTATTGCAGCCTCATTGGATCAAGATATGTGCTATGTAATTCGAGTTTCCTATTTTCCTGATTTGAATTTGAACATGATAAACTTGATGTGACTTGTCTGAGCAGATGTACTTGAACCCCTGGTCGACATTTCCTCCCTGGGCAAGTCAGATTGTGGTAGCATATTAAATTTTTTTATTCAGAAAATTGGAAATTTCTCGAAATGTTTTGTAATACATGGTCATTATGCTGTCCATGCCGCTGTTAAACGAAGAGCAAATTTTAAGGCTATATTTACGAGTTCTTTCTCCTAAATGAGAAACCTAATCACTTGCATGTCATATATTTGAGTCTGCTTTACTGTGCTTTTCATTAAGTGAGGACACCCTATGGTTGTGGAATTCTGGATTTAACAACAGGATTGCTTTTTTCTTTTGGTTTCTTCTATTTTATGTGTCCCTTCTTGCAGTATTCAATCTTGATCTCTGCAGGATAGGTATTCTGCAGCCGATGGCTGCTTGATGAGTGGCTAAAACGCTTTTATAGGTAGGTCATCGGGCAGATGGATGGGGCTGTTCATTACTTGGTTTGGTTACCCTGTGTTTTACTCCAGTCTTTTACCCTCTACTAATCCGACTGATTCATCACCCTGTGGACGCATCATCTACTGTGATTGTTCTGCCTGGGGGCCGCGCAATTGATTCAAGGCTTCGATATCCGTTTGTAACAGCACCAACAAGGTAGCTTCAAAGCAGGTATGATGGTTCGTTCTAGGCTGATAGTAATGTGGACTGGCAAGATGTGATGTTTTTCTGCATTCTTATCATTACTATTTGTGAGCTGATTGCTTTTTTATTTTCTGATTGTTCTGAGTTTAGCTGCTCTTTATGCTAACATAAACTGGCATATTAATGTTTTTCCAGTACCGGTATAGCATTTTGCATGGAGGATTATCTCGAGGTTGTAAAGCTGAAATGTCGGGATATACAAGGTAATTTTTCAGAAACATAGTTATATATTTATTGGATTGGGAAATTTATTTTCATAATGCTTGAGCAATTTGATAATCAGTGTTCCCTGTTCTTGCTTCATGAGAAAATGGCCTTGTTAGTCAGTTTTCTGCACCACAATTTTGCCGATTCAGGTTTCACTGTACACACTCATCACCACCTTTCTGTAAAGCTTGGTCTGATCTTTTCCATTTTGCTTGCTTTTCCATTGGTAAATAATAATGCAAAGTATCGATGTGGCCTTTAGTCGAGGTGATTGTTACTAATCTGATGATCCCAACCATATATATGCGATAATATTTATTATTACATGCCTGTATCACTGAATGCCTTTTCTTTGCAGTTCTCTCTTCTTGTCTAATCTGGTTTGACTAGAACCATATATAGGGATCTGAATTTAATATCCAGGTGCTTTACGTGTTGTGTGCCCTCTGAGCATTTATTTGCTTTTACTGTTGCATTGATCTTTCAGTGCCTTAATGTCTAACCCTCTCAGTTGTCACTCTTTTGCTTTTAACATCACAGGGCTCGCAGATCTCTTTGTTGGCTTAAAACATCTCAGAAAAGGCTTCTGTATTATGTTTTTCGTGCAGTTCACCTATTGTATGCTTGAGCCCAGATACCTGCTCTTGGGGAACGTTGTGGAACATAGCATGTGCGATTCTTAAGTGGTCAGGAGTGAAAATTCTTAAGTGATCACCAGGATCTATCCTGAATGGCAGTGTGATTAAGTGGACTGATTCTCTTATTTCCTGTAAGGATGTCAGCACATGATTTTTCCTAGGACAGACTCGCATATGTAAGGGAGAGAACAAGCAAGGTGCAGTAACCGAAATTTGAATTCGCCGGAGAATTTCAGCAAGAGCTTGGTATGTACATTGCTGGAGGAATCATATGGATACTATGATTAATCAACTGTAACCGGACTCAATTCGAACATCTACCAGTGTCCACCTCCCTAATGGGATCATGTGGATTGATCAAGGATCATCACTATCATTAATCAACAATAACAGTGTTTCAATCATACCTGGACTAAATTCAAGTATCTTCCAGCATGCACCTCAGTAATGGCCTGGATGCGATTAATGATTGAGAGAACTCCAAGAGCGCTCCAAAAGACTTAACGAAAGTTAAGATTTAAACTAAGACTTTTGACTTCTGCTATTGAAGGGTTTCCAATGTTGGTCAATCCAAGATGGAGAGATATCTGAAGCTCGTGCAGCAGGAGATGATGTAAGAAAAGCATGCAAGGAGTCCTTGGAATTCTATAATTCCAAGGGCCTCGTCTTTTGTTGATGACTTGGTTTTCCTGGCAGATTGTCATGGTGATCGGCAGGGTTGTCTGGACAGAGTCGAGAGAATCATGGACTTTCAGAATTTAAAAGTGTTTGATGCGATGATGTGGACGAACTCTGTAAACACACCTATATTGAAATTATGGAGGTGCGAGACCTATGCCTGCTCCCCAAGCCGGAAATCTAGTGGCTTCAGTTTTGGGGATAAATGCTATTTACGCCGCAAGTCGAATTCAACATCCTTTTATCAGAAATGTGCTACTGCGCTGACGCATATGCTTGAATTACCAAATGGATGAAAAGGTGCTTATTAGGCCTAGCCATGAGAGATCCCAGGGAAAGTGTGTTCAGACGAATGGAAATGAGAATTGTGCTGCTTCTGGGGCATGGATTCACCTAATCTCAGAGTTACCAAATAGATGAAAAGGTACTTACCAGGGATAGCCATGAATACTAATGCCAGGGAAGTGTTGAACAAATGGGGAATGACAAAACAGAGGCTTGATGAGGAGTTCTGGGGTGTGTAATTTGCAGGAACGCCTTGGATGTGATTGGAGTGAGAATTATATATATTATGCAGGGGGTTTGGGGCTTGTACAAGAACCCATCTGCACGCCTTTCAAGGACATGAGCATGATGCAGGATCCATATTCTTTATGCAGTACTAAGTTTGGAGATGCTCAAGTAATGATCATCAGGGGAAACATTCCTTCCTGATCCTGAATTTGGGGCAATGATGGAATTGAAAGCATTATGACTAGCCGGCTGCTGTTGCTTCAGCCTGAGCATGGAATCTGCTATATAGTTATACAGGACTGTTGAAGTCATGTAGAAATCTCCTAACAGCAGCTTGTAAACCATAAAAAGTTCCTTCAATGGTGAAGAAATACACCCAAATGGTGGAGGTTTCTTCACAAAGTCGTTACTGGTTGGTTGCTTATTTTATGTGATGATCTTTGCTGTTATCTGGCTGGGAGTTTTTTATGCTTAAAAGTTTTTGTAATTGGAAAGGCTCTATGATCAGAATTACCCAGATTTGAAGAGATTTTGGATGACATCCATGTATGTTTTTCCAGTGGGAAAAAAATTATGCGGGAAAGCTTTTGAGAGCTTAAAGCCTGATTCTGGAACCATGCATTTGCTGTTTGCCATTGCATTGATTGGTGGAAGGCAAATGTGGTGGATTGATTCGATTCGATTCAATCATAGGAGCTAAAGTTGGGAAAAGAGCGAGCAGACAATCAGATCGATTGATTGGAACATAGAGCAAGCAAACAATCGATTAGATGGATTGCAATCAGAACACATAGCAAGCAAACAATCGACCAGATGGATCAATTGAAACACAGAGCAAGGATTAGATGGATCGATCTGAACCATCAATTGGATGGATCGATCTGAACACATGGCAAACAAGCAATCAATCGGATCCCAGAGCAAAACAAACCATGAGTCAGATGGATCACAGAGGAAGCAAGCTAACAAATCAAGGCCCTGATGGGAATAACTAGGAGGAAGCGAAGCCAGTCGGATTGCCTCCATGCCCCTGATGGGAGCTGAGGAATGGAGATGGAGATGGAGATGGAGCTGCGACAAGGGCCAGAAGCTGCTAGAGCAGGAGGTTCGTGTAATCCATGTGCCGCAATGCCATCGCGCCTGCGCTTTTCATGATCAGCTGGATGATGAGCAAACCCCGCTCCTCGGGCTTCAGCTGACGATGATGATGGTGCTGGTGATGATGATGAATGCTGATGATCCTCCATGGCTTGCATGTGAGGAGCTTGAATGGCACAGTGGTGATCCCTTGATGATGAAGACGATGGTACTGGCGATGGCAATGGTGGTGATGTTGATGGGGTATGCTACAAGGGCAGGAGCTGGATCAGCTGTGGCCGTTGCAGAAGCAGGAGAAGTTCCATGGAGTGTCATGAGCATTTGGAGGTGTTTGATGTGGATCGAAGGTGATGCCATTGCTAGAGAATGCTGATGAAGAAGAGGATCGAAGAAGAGGAAGAAGAGGAAGAAGAAGAAGAAGAGGCACATTGTTGTCGAAGAATCATCCCTGGCATGCTCTTTGCTCAGTCCGTCTTCACCATTGTCGAGCCATGGCCATTGTTAGAGAATGCCGATGAAGAAGAGGATCGAAGCGATGATGAAGTAGTTGTAGAAGAAGAGGAAGAAGAAGAAGAAGGAAGAAGAAGTGGCACATTGTTGTCGAAGAATCATCCCAGGCATGCTCTTCGCTCCATCATCGCCGACATCTTTGAGCCCATGGCATGCTCTTTGCTCCGTCGACTTCAACATCTTCGAGGCTATGGCTTCTTCAGGAGCCATTGTGCTAGGCCATCAGCTCAGTTCAGCTCAGTTCAGCTCAGTGGTTGGTCCATGGAAGTCTGCGAACCTTGCGGAAACGCCGAGGATGGAAAGATCGCCAGGTTGGTCCCCTTTGTCTCTGTTTCCCTGGTCTTTCTGTTTGAAAATCGTTCTCGGCTATAAAAAAATTGTGAAATGGATCAATTGGGTTGGTAGATCTTTCTCATGATGGGCTCTCAGGAGCAGAGAGCCCTTGGAAAAACTCGATGTGCTGGGGTAGAACTTTCCGAACCGAAACAAAAAACAAAACAAAGAACAGAGTCCCAATTCCTCGAGATTTCTTCGTGTTTCCTTCTTTTATTTTACCGATGAAAACGTTTGCGAGGGTTTTGTTGGCTTTATTTTACCGGTGGAAAAAAATGGTTGGGGGCAATGGAAGGAGGGATGGAGTTTGGTGCACATAACATTATCTGGTTGTATCATCATAGAGAGGAAGGAAGATCAGTGCATTATGGCATTGGGGAAAAAGAAGGGAATAAAATCGGCCCCCAATAAGGCCAAGCAAAAGAGCCCAAAAGAAGAAGAAGAAGAAGAAGAAGAAGAAGAAGAATTCCAAGCAGAAACCTCTACCCAACTTGTGGATTTCTTTCAGCAATGGGGAAGAAGAAAAAGAAGAAGAAGATGAAGAAGAAGCATGATTGATGATGAGGAAAGTCAGAAGAAGAAATTGAGAAAGCCAAACAACAGGGAAAAAGGCCTGTGGAATTAGAAGCAAGGCAGTGTTAACGATCGGAGCTCCCAGCTCGATGAAGATGTGCTTAGATGCTCTGGGAATCTCGTTCGTATTTGTTCGGAGGAACAATTTTGCAGTTTGGGGTTTAGGGTTTAGGACCCTAAACCCTAAACCCTAAACCCTCGCGGCAAACTGATTATCGTCGACCTCTTTGCGGTAAAGTACGTACATTCTGTTCATCTGTTCATTTTTTAGTGCTAGGGACCTGCAAAAAAGATTGAAGTCTGAATTCACATTCTGCCTTTGGCTTTGCTTCCTCCAAATTTTATCGAGGGTTTTTGCTAGATCCAGATGCCTCTCGGCTGAGAAGATAGGCGAAAAGTTTCGAATGGAGATCGGCAGGCTCCTCCAGGCATCGAGGCGCAGTAGCTCCTCCAGTATCAGACATGCGCCACTTCTTTGTAAAAAAGGCTTCGAATCGGATGATACATATCCCTCCTTAAGCAGACAAATCGATCTGCGGATTCTTAGCTCGACCTTTGCTTCTTGGCCAAGATCGTGATCTTGCTTATGCTCAAACGCCTTTGCCTGACTCGATCGAGCCTTCCCCGGGACATCATCAACTATAACTCTGCTGGTGCAAAGCCCTTGTTCACAAGTTTGCCACGGGGAGTGTTGAGTGTTCCTGAAATTGCCGAGGAAAAGCTCGCGAATCCGATCCCACTTCTGCGCTGCCGCGCTACACTCCTTTCCCAAATCGTAAAGATATAGAATGCCGAGTGAAAAAAAATCACGACTTATTTACAATGGACTCGAGGCTTTGTCGACCGAGGAAGTGTGCAGAGGTTGCAATGGATTTGAGACCTTTGAGGTATCAGGGGCTCTCTCTTCAATAACCGATGCTTAGAATATACAAACGGAGAAAGCAATACGCGAGAGGCTCTTTGGAGGCTAGCAATTACTTTCATACACTGATGAATCAGCGATCGAAAACTTTGCGGTGCTTTCCACGCGCGTTTATTAGTATAATCGTAGTAGGGTTTTTTTTTTCTGTTTTTTCTTCTTTTGTGCGCAACAAAGAGCTTGGATGCCTTGGAATACAAGCTTATGCGATGACGATAAGCATGAAGCGGGAGCACGTCTGCAGCGATGACGACGAGAAAGTCGGGCATCGGAGCCAGTGCTGCATGTGACTGACTTTTATCATCATCATCATCATTATCATCATCATCATCATCATCATCATCATCATCATCATCATCATCATCATCACTGGGGCAGCTTGTGTCAAGGACATTTGTGGGGGCCAGTTGCTTGGGCTTTCAAGGAACTTTAGGGCACTAGTAGAAAGTTAAACAATGAAGATCTAGATAGTTGTAGTCTATGTAGAACAAACAGACAGACAGACAGACGACCTCATCCCCGCGCCTGGGCTCATGCTTCTTCTGCCTGTCGTCAAAGTGGTCGAAGCATGAATCGCGGCGCGTCTCGCGGGGGGAGCACGATCTCTAACACATAGGAAAATTCGAGCTCTGTTCGAGGCCTTCCGTAAGAGCAGTGACGATAATAATAATCGTAATCAGAATCGTCGATCGCGGATGGGTCGATCGGGAGGAAGCGGGTTCCTGAATCCGATGCGAGAAGCGGCAGAAGGAGATAAAAAAAAAGGCTATGTATGTGTGTGTACGTATGGTGGAGAACGACGGGGATGTATGCATGTGAAGGAGGATGCATGCATGTGAGGCCGCAATTGGTGGCATTGCCATGAATTTAGGGTTTGGTAAAGCGCACAAGCCCATGACCTAATTTTTTTTAAAACCGCTTTTTTGCTTTGATTTTGGGGGTTAGGGTTAGGGTTAGGGCTAGAGTTAGGGCCATGAATTTAGGGTTTGGTAAAACACACACCCCCATGAGAAAAAAACCGCATTTGCTTTGATTTTGGGGGTTAGGGTTAGGGCCATGAATTTAGGGTTTGGTAAAACGCACACCCCCATGACCTAATCTTTTTACAAAAAACCACATTTGCTTTGACTTTGGGGGTTAGGGTTAGGGTTAGGGTTAGGAATAGGGCTAGGGCTCGGGTTAGGGCCATGAATTTAGGGTTTGGTAAAACCCACACCCTCATGACCTAATTTTGAAAACAAAAACCGCATTTGCTTTGATTTTGGGGGTTAGGGTTAGGGTTAGGTTAGGGCCATGAATTTAGGGTTTGGTAAAACCCACACCCGCATGACCTAATTTTTCTAAAAACCGCTTTCGCTTTGACTTTGGGGGTTAGGGTTAGGGTTAGGG
>JBBBWG010022891.1:0-11931 GCA_037176905.1 Azolla pinnata
GGTAGGTCGGCCTACCCTGTTGGCCGGATCCCTTTCAGACCTGCTGACCCCTCCGAAGCCGATTCCACCTCCGATTCTGCCTAGGGACGGTTTTCTTCACGACAACGTGCCACAGCGCCATGGTCAACGGCTAGCTCATTGCAGCCAGCTCATCACCAATCATGTGTACTAGTGCTAATCACAAGCCGCCCCCCTCCCCAAGTAAAATAAATTGGTGACCGATGATGGCATTATCATAAATGTCTAAACCCCTATGTAACCCTCCAACATCAAACCTAATTTTCAAACATAAAATGTGCAAGTGCCGAATCAGTAGTGCCTCTTTATGTGTCAAGATCATCTAGAAGAGATAATTAAGGAAAACACTACAAATGTAGTATTGTTGGGTCAACACTAGTGTTGGCTTCGGGTCAACCACCATCAAGGCCATCAATGGTGGCCTCGAGTGTGTAACCAAGCCTTCCATCCTGGCCCACCCAACAAAGCCAAAACATTAATTCCTACAAGACCACCCTTAGATTGGATATATCTTGCTAAAAAATATTGTGGTATGTGCTGCTTGTTAGAATACAAATTAATTAATTAATAATTAAGAGTAGCCTAAAACTTACAAACTATAAAAATCACAAGATTAGGTCCTATCTCTCATTAATTAAAACATTGAACATTAGATTTAGGAAATACATCATTCGTCATAATAACAATATACATGTTTCGGGGATCTCTCTACTCCATCTATCTTGATATAACACGTGGTATTACAACAAAAGTAACAAGACAAATTACCTCAATAGGGCCGCTTGTATCCAATAACCTTGTCAATGTCCAATCTATATCATAGAATTGGCATTTTATTTACTCATACCTTCTATCTAAACAAAGTCATGTTCACCATCATGTGTCATTATAGGTTCAGTTACATTAATAATACCACACTACATCGTATGGTAAGAAAATAAGCTTTGTGACGGCTTACCCTTGTATTAAAACCCAATCAAACTGTATAAAATATGTATATTAAGAAATTCTAACCACAAGAGTCACCTAGCTAAGTTTTAATCCAAATCCACCTAGTTAAATCAAATCTTATTACATTGTGACCTATATGGCCCCATGTAAATGATCTCTTTTATAACCTCTCATTATTTTTTAACTTTTATCGATCATTTTACCCTGATGTAAGGATAACCAAAATTATGAGATGTCTCTTCAGAAGTTACTATCATTCCTGTCCACCCAAGGTTGAAGATACATATATTAACGGCCCTTTAAGCCTGATACAAGGGCAAATATTAATTCTCACATCCTTATAGTTTCATATGCTTATCGTCATTTACTCCCCTCTCCCAATTGTTTGTGTAGATGAAGAAGAGGAAGAAGGGAGAATCACTCAAAAAACACCTAACATACAAATTACATTTGAATGCCTACTAAAATTGGTAATTATAACTTAACACGTAGCCTTACTACTAGTATTTCTAATTAATTGGTGTTCATGCCAATTAAGTCATAATCTTGATCGCCCCCAATGTAATCAGTCCATCATCTCAGTCACCTAATCAAGTTACGGTTGATTGTGTAATATAACTGGAGCATTCTCAGAAAAGGTGCTCCATAGTTATCGAATCACCTTTGATTTGGTTGATCTCTAAGTTTAGCGACCCTAACATCTCATAATTAAATCGAGGCCTATCAAGATTGTAACTGAATTAGCGTGAAGGCCGATTAGAAAATAGCATTAGTAAGAATCAGTATTACTTTGTAATTTTGAATTTTGGAAGGCGTTAAAACATAATTTATAATTTTGTTTGGCGTCTTTTGGTGATTCTCCCTCCTTTTTTTTACTAGATGCTGGTCGGCCTCAATTTGAGCTAGAGAGACGAGAGAGTATATAAAACTGGAGAGAGAGAGAGAGAGAGAGAGAGAGAGAGAGAGAGAGAGAGAGAGAGAGAGAGAGAGAGGGCTCGAAGTTTTTTCTGCCCGGGAATTTTGTCACATTGCCACTACTGTGACGAACACAGTGAAATATAGCAAGAGCCCACGTTTTCTGTCTGAAAAATATTTAGGTTTAGTGTTGGAGGTTACATAGGGATCAGATTCTCAAGACAATGCCATGATGGGTCACGAATTTGTTATTTGGGGAGGGGGCTTGTGATTAGCAGCAATACACACGAGTCGTGAGGTGATGTGTATAGTTGAGTGCAGCCATTTATCGGGGAGCGCGTAATTAGGCAGGCAAGCCAGTGATGTACTGGCAAACATAATTACAAACAATGTTTGCGCCAAACCGCCGTCTTGAACGACGTCGTGGGGTTGGTGGCCACGATCTCGGGGTTGTTGATGCCGTTGAAGCCGATATATAGTTGTGGCTGCAGCTAGCCCCGCACAACAGCAGCACTAGGATGGCAGGAGAAGAGCCCATGGTTTGTTATTGCAGCTTCACGTGTATTACATACAAACTACAAGGTCCTTATATATATATATATATATAGATAGGCAGACCGATTGATAGAAGAAGAAGAAGAAGAAGAAGAAAGATGGTCCATTTTGATTTTGGTAAGGTCAAATGTATAGACTTTTAAAAAGGGTGCCACCACCGCCGCACCATGCACGGCTTCCACCACCCATTTCAGTATTGTTTTGGCCAAAGTATATGTGCTGTAACTTCGGAGTTCTGGTGGGATTAGTGCTGATAGATCGAGATGAAGTTAGATACAAAGAGATCACATAGCTGATAATCAAACTCCCATCAAAGCCCCCACCCAAAAGGGTTGTCCTTACCCATCCCATCCTAGTGCGCTTCGATCGATGCTTGCCTTTTCTCTCGCCCCATGTTAATCCTAGCGTCGATTTCCTATCCTCCCATATCAATCATCAAATGGCTTAGACTTCATCGCTCTTGATCAAACGAATGCTTGCGGTTCGAGATAAAAAAGGAAACTGTAGTTAGAAAGTAATGCAATCACGATTACGTTGCCGTTGGAAGAACGTGCTTTGTGTGAAGAAAATGTGCGATAGAATATGCCCAAGAACATATAGTCATCTCAATTTGGTCCACAGGTATCAAATTCAAAGATTAGAATGCATTACAAAAAAGGCTTCTCTTACGTGTATTGGCAAAAATCAAAGACACCTCAATGATCCATTATCTGGAGCATAATGGAGGCAAACAGGAACCGGAACTTCATTCGTAAGACCTATTTTTCTATGCTTCGTAGGCCATACTTGCACTTCTATCACAAACCTGACACATTTCACAACAAATCAGCAGTATGAATTATATTCCTCGGTTGCTATGGTCTAAAAAGTTCCAAGAAACCTTCCATTGGGTCAATGGAATGCAATTATAAAGGAAAATTGAGGTGGGAGGCTGTAATGAAGTTTCTAGACGATGGCAACACTTCCATGACTCAGCTTGATGGGAGGCTCACATTAAATTTAGATTAGAAATACCATTGGGAGGAACACATCACAATGTTATACGATATCACGAGCGTGTGATCTCACCGAGGAGCAATCGAAGGGTTATCATCTTTACTACAGGTGAGAAGATTTCGTTGAAGTCTATGTCGTACTCTTGGGAAAACCCTTTTGCTACGATGCACGCCTTATACTTCGGACTAGAGGAATTAGACATTTATTTGAGTTAATAGACCTACTTGCAAGGCAATGCTCTTTGATTTTGCGAAAGTTCCACCAAGTCCCAAGTCTATTGCAAGTTACCAACTTATAGCATCTATAGCTTCAATTGTTTTTTGTATGTCGTAGGTTCTCCAACATCCATGAAGAAGAGGATAGGAAAATACCTCTCACATGGACGTAATAGTCTTTTTTATTGATGTGGAATGACTAGGCTAGCCAGTTCTAATGCGGTGATACTCCGCACATCCGAAGTTGGTTCAACCATATTGGCCGGATTTGTAGTAACCATACTACTCGGATTTTGCAAAAGTATGGCTCCTTTTGTACTAGGAGGATTGTTTGATTGTGAACCCGACCTCATTTGTTGTGTTGGGTTATCCAAAAGAGTAGGTACCTCCACAAACGTAACTCTCCGTAACTCAATCAGACTATGTTCGAACTTTAGACAACTTGATAAGTCTTTGGGTCCCATAACAAGAAACTTTTGTCTGGTCCGTAAACAAGGAAAATACATTTCTATGATCGTGACTCGAGATTACAATGTTCATCCCTTAGCACAAGTGTGTATGCTTTGCACCAGAATATCCATAGCATTCCGTAATTTGATTTTTTTCCTATCCAAAACTCTTGCGAAATTTTCGATCTAAGAGGCCTACTCAGTGACATGTAGTAGAGCCTCGGCCTAGAAACCATCCATAAGTCCAAAATCGTGTAGCATGGTAGCAATTCGTTCCTTAATTGTATAATTTATCCGTTCTGGAATTCCATTCTACTCTGGATTGTAAGGAGCCCGTGTGTATTCTCGGTTGATGTCGCATTCTTAGCAAAATTGGATAAACTTATTCGATTTGTACTCTCCCTCGTTACCCAATCGTAAGCATTTTAAATTAACTTTTGATCTGTTTGATTCTCGACCATGGCAAGCCATTCCTTAAAGATCGTAAAAACACAATCTTTTGTTTCTGGAACCTATAACTAGAGACATATAGATCATATCAAATCCATTCAAATGAACAAGAGTCTTAAGCATTAAGCCTTTCTTGTATCCAACTCCTCTTTGTATTCTAATAAACCCATTATTCTTTTATCAATCTACTTTCTTCTTTTCTTCTCTTTGCTTATATCTTCCTTCAATCATTTAATCTCTCGCTTGCTTCTGACAATGAGTGTTGTAATTGGCAACATGCTCTTGATGTGAGGCAACACTAATTGATATATGGCATGTCAGAACATTATGTACAATATAACTCCCAAAAATGCTTGAATCTTCAGTCGCCAGTCAAAGAGTTACAAATGGTCATAAGTGTTTTGGATCTACTCCAAATCACATGTACTTGGTGCTCACAACAAGTTGGATGTAGTAGGAGGGATGAGGCAACATATGACGACCTGTAGCGAGTGAAATCACACTTTGGTATGAAATGTTGGAAGAGATTGTCAGTCAGAACAAAACTACATTAGTCCTGATGTATGCTGAAGGCGAGAAGTATTTGTGTGAGGATGACGAGCCACAGAAGAAGGTTAGATCAGAACAAGAATGCTTCAGATCTGAGTCGTCATGTTAGGCGAGTATAAGGATAGAGGAGAGTGAGAGAGAAGGAGAACAAAAGGTACAATAAATCTTCTATTCACAATGCAGCAACGAACCTTAGACAATCATACAAGCTTGGTATTTATACCCCCAAGCTAGATGCTGAAGCCTTTCCAACTTATTACAAATATGACCTATCCACAATGGATAGTGTGAACATAGCCATTAGATGTCCATATTCGACACGTCAAAGATGGGGGAGATAGAATGCAAGAAAGAATAAGCAATGGAGAGAAGTTTGATTAAACTATCCAACTTACAAAAGTGTCCCAAAGGGGGTCTTATATATACTGACATGAAAAGATTCCTCTTGTCATATTACAAAGGCTCATCAAGGTACAAGGATGGGCATCTTAGATATCCATCTATGATTGGAGTCGAAAATGAGCACAAATGTGGAGTAATGGGAAATTGGATAGATTTGATTATTTTCTTTACTGAGTGATCGGATCATAAACTTGAGTTTGTCACTCAACAAAGACAAAATATGTGGTCTTCTCTAACAAGAATTCTATTTATTTCCTTTAGTTGTGTTACGAGATTGGTTAGTTCACTAGTTGAATTTACTCCTAGTAGCAAAGAAGATTTATAAATATATAAGTTTTTGAGTTCCACTATTATGTGGTTTATTTGGAAAGCCAAGTGTAAATTTTAATTAAAGGATCTAAATTCTTCTGGTGAAAACTATTTCAGTTATATGGCTAGAGCTAGCATTGACTATAAGAAGCCAATTTGATAGTTTTATAGCGATTTGCAAGAAAGCTTGCTGTACAAATATTTTACAAGCAGGTTGATAAAATGTGGCTGGAATTTTGATCTATAAATTTTGTAACTAATGAAAATATATTTTTTCTGGATAGAGAAAAGTACGACCCAAAACAAGAATGGGAAGTATTTTATTTAGTGGTGGTAGGTCCCAAAAGTACGACCCAAAACGCGAGAAAGAATGGGAATTATTTTATTTTATTTTGTAACATAGGGTGCATGGGCGAGGATGAGCACGTTGGCCCATGTTAAGGCACAGGCATGCAGGAGCACGCTGACTTTGTGCATTACCACAGCGGACAATCCTAGATGCTGCATCCAGTTCATCTGGGCACAGTATAACAAATTCTATATATTAATGTACTTATATACATGCTTGAGATTACTATCACCAATCACCTTTTTTTTTCTGCAAATGATTACAGTAGGAGAATCGGGGGATTATAACAACGAATCAAGGGTTCGTTAAGCCTAATGCTAGTTGTTCAATAACAGTCGCATAACAGTCATGATGAATAATAGTGCATGACAATCATGTTGGATGGTACCTGAAAACAGTCACATCATGGTCATGCTAAATAATTTTTCACGTTGAAAGTAATCAATCATGTAACGGTCATGATCATAGATGATCTACATTTAAATTGTAACTAACTAGACTAGTATCCTAACTTATAACAACATTTACTTCCATTTTTCCCAAATACTTATTAAACGAGAGGTTTGTTCCATCAATAGTTAAGTTTTTGAGTGCAAACACCAGCCTATGAGGTCCATCACAAAAGATAGTGTCTTAATTGGGAAATTGAGATTAATTAACAAATTTAGGTCTAGGGCACATGTAAGAAGTAAAGTTCCGAAGAGTATTTACATAAGAGAAATGAAAAGGTTATAGTATAGACCTGGTTTTCAAATTCCTTCACAAACTTCTGTTCATCATCCAAATTTGATTGGGAGGACTGATCTGGATTTCCATCCCCCGTAGCAATGCGAACATTGAGGTGAGAGGTCATGTTCTCTGCCATTGAATTATCTTATTGTTTCTCTCTCCTCTCCCTCCCTCTATCTCTCTCTCTGCAAAGTATATATGAAACATACAAGAAACATTGGTAGCGATATGTGCTATATATAGTCGACGATCGAGAGCTTGCAAAATGGATGCGACAAATCATATCGTGTTTTTGCAAATGATGGTGCTTGATTAAAGAAAGCAGGTCAATGAGACCCGCCCAATGAGCCTCTATCCTCATTGCATACACAATTTAGGGAGTATCAACGAGCTAGAGCTGATACACGATTGAGTATGCAAATGATTAGTGGCTTGTCCCTAAGTGACTCCGTCAATCCCATGATTATGTTATACATTTTATTTTTCATATGCCAATACTTCAAAGGCATGATTTGGTTCGGTGAAACGTTGCCTTGACTTTAATTTTTCGTCCTTTATGTCTTCAATGCAACAATCATTTACCCAACCTCAGCTCCAAGCAGATTCATTCATTAGCTTCAAATTTAGTCATATTTTTTAAAATAATATTGCATTCAATTGATTATTGAAATGTCTTTTATTGGGTTTGAACATTTACAAATCTATTCCCATTGATCAAATAATATTTTTTGTTTCCTTTTAGGGGAAAGAACTTGTTACAACTTGAATAATATACTTCAGATTAATCATCTAATCACATATACTTTGTCATGGACTGAATATTAAAAAAGTAGTCTTCGTCATGACTTTACAATTTTTATCCTCACAATTGTAAAGTAGACGCTTGCTTGTATTCAAACCAATAAAAAATTTGTTGATTCATTCTATGAAATATATATTAGTATTATATTTTATCACTATATTGTAATAAGGACCAATCAATGCACATCACAATATAAATAGAATGAATAAATTACCAAAACAATTTATAAGTATATCAAAGTTATCAATTTTCTAGTTAGCTAATGCAAAGGTATAGTTGGATTTGTTACAACAACCTCACTTTTCCATTTTTTTGAGCCGACATGTATGTGTTTAGGACAAACTACAAGAAATGTTATAGTGTTCCAACGCTTTGGTTTGATTGAAATAGTTTTTTGGACCCAAAGACAGGCACAAAGTTGTCAATTTTCAAAATTTGCTAATTTTGACATTAACAATGTAGCACATCAAACCCCATCATCAGAACATATTCTATATATACATAGTAGTTCCAATTATTCTCTCTATAAAGTAACCCAATCTTTTTATAAATATCTATTATTAATTCTCGCAATATTGTAACATGTAATAGCAATGAACAAGTTATGCTAAATCAACCTTGACATAAACTTTAACGCTCTTGGTGTTCTATGGAGGAAAAGCCATGCTCGCAGATTATGTAGTGGGGTCATATGAATTGCCTAGTTTGGATTAGCATTTGCATGATTGGTAAACAGCTTGAACACTTTGTTGAGCTCTAATTTATTTGTTAGATCTAGACTCTGCTAACTATAACATACATATAAAGGGTCTGGGAGATAATGAGTGTATGATGATATAATATGTAGAATAGTAAAAATTAATTTGAAGTTGATGGATAGGTGAGCTTGTCGGCTTGGACTACGGAGGTTGCAAACAACCACCCTTTACCTTTTAAGAGAAAGCATCGCTATCACTTGAGCTATCAAGAATATGGGCAAATGAGGATTGTTATAAATCTAGTTTTTATCAAGAAAAAGATATGCTACATTATTAGATTGATAATTGACTTTCTCTCAAACAGAGTTTGTTAAAGCTGATAGTAATTTCGAAGTTTTAGAATATCTTTTATATTCACATGAAATTTTATGAGCACTTAGTAATTTGTCAACTAAAGTCAATTAATTTATGAATGTTATCATGGACAATTAAATCAGTTTGAAGCACCATAATTTAATATATGTTGCATGTTTACATTTCACGTTAGAATGCATTTTGACACACCCTCCAGATTGTAATATGATCCATATCATATGCTCATTTATTTGTTCCTAATTCTAAAGTAACCTCAGGCTTCATGATGATGCCTCCACATCCATGTTCACAAAATCCAATCCAATAAGCTTCTAAGGGCGATCAACTAAACGACAAAATCTACACATAAGATTAGCACAAGAATTAGGGTAGGGTTGGGAGCTAACAATTCAAGCAAATTGCAATCTTAACTGATATTGTCAAACTAATTTATGCAACCAATTTGATTTGAATTGAATCGTAATTATTAATAAAATAGGCATACTGTCAGAAGAAGCTTAGCACATCTCCACGCACAGAAAAAAAGAAATGAACAAGCAAAATAAATTTAAAGCCAAAGTCAAATGATTTAATGTATTTTAACAACTAGATGCGATCATCGTACTACTCCACGGCCCCCAAATTGTAATGACAAAGATTTTCTCAACATCATAATACTTTGAACCGGTTTAGATGAGAACATCAAAGCAATAGTGAGAGTATGTTATATATTAATTATAAATTAATTAATTTACCCTAAACATCCAATTATAATAATTAATCCAATGGATTGCAATTAAGATATGATTTCTGGCGGCATAAGCACATCAAACTATATTGTTGACTAAGGATTAGTTGAGTTGACACATCACAATGAAGTATGAAAGGCACTTCAAGGTGAGATGGATCCCGTGATCAAGAAGAATAGGTTGATGAGAGAAGAAGGCATTGTGAAGCTCACATACTTCCAAGCGATTTTGAAGGACATCATACACTTTCGTCCTATTGTGCCCTTACCATTTTATTAGTTCATGCAAAATTATTGGATTCTATATCCTAGCTAACACTTTGTTTTAATCAAACAATGAGGAGTATTACTGGGTCATCCCGATAACACTACAAGGGAAATGTTAGTTTGCCACGAGATTTGCCGCGAAAATTGTTTTGCAGAACACCTAAAAAACTCGCGGCAAACTCGCGGTAAACTTGCGGTAAACGGCATTCTGCTTTACCGCTAATTTGCCGCAAGTTTGCCGCGAGTTTGCCACGACATTGCCGAAACCAATGAAACATTTTACCGCGACGTTGCCGCGTGTTTAATGCGAATATTTAAGCTCCTATTGCCGCGAGTTTGGCGGGCATATTACCGCGACATTCATGGCTCTTTTTGCCGCTCAATATCCGCGTGTTTGCTGCGACATTACCGCGACCATTACTGCTACTTTACCGCGAACATTTCACGATGTTTGCCGCGACATTACCGCGACCATTACTGCAAAATTGCTGCGAGTTTGCAGCATCTTTACCGCGAGGTTGCTTCGAATTTGCCGCGAGATTGCAGCATATTTACCCCGATTTTACTGCACATTTGCTGCGTGTTTGCTGCAATTTTGCCGCGAGGTGGCTGTAATTTTACCACGATTTTGCCGCTAATTTGCCGCAAGTTTGCTGCACATTTACCGCAATGTTGTTGGGACTTTACCGCGATTTTGCTGCAATTTTTCCGTGAGTTTGCTGCACATTTACCGCAATGTTGCTGGGACTTTGCCGCGAGTTTGCTCCAAGTTTACCGCGAGTTTGCCGCAACTTTGCCGCAACATTGCCGCATCCTAGCTGCGAATTATCCGCCTGGTTGCAACTATTTTGCCGCGTGTTTGCTGCAAATTTACCGCTTGTTTGCATAACTGACCCTGACTGTCATGAACAGTAGAGAGAGAGAGATTGAGAGAGAGAGAGCGGGAGAGAGCAAGAGAATGGTGAGAAGAAATGTATATTATGTGAAGAGAAGATATAGAAGTAGCTGGGAGGATTAAGACTGGCGTTGAACCGATTTGGTTTGCCATCATACCTTGTGCCTGTTTTTATAGTGTTCTCAAGAGTACTTCCTGAAGTTTCTAGAGTGTTCCTGACAGGAGTACTCCGGAAGTTTCTAGAATGTTCCTGAGAACTCCTGAAGTTTCTAGAATGTTCCAGCGAAATCTAGAATATACTTTCGCTGGAATATAGATCAATTTTCTATAATATCCTAAGTATTACAACGGATGGTGTACTGGTCAAGTGCTCGACCCATGTAACCTAAGGTCATGGGTTGGAGTCTTGACTTGCCATATTCATGACACCATCCTCCCTTTAAAATGACAAGTGTTACGAGTTGGTTTGGATTGAGGACCCGGTTTGTCTGGATGTCGACGATAGAAGTCGTCAAGAAGAGCACAAGTGTTGGTGACATTCTCGAACGGTTCCCATGTACGCTCATTGGGACTATATCCTAGCCAATCGACCAAATAGTAGAGCTTGTTGCGAATAATCTGGGAATCAAGGATGGCGGCAACCTCGTACTCAGGTCTATCTTCAAGCTCGATCGGGGGTGGAGGTTGTATAATACGTCCTGGGATGGTGTTCTCTTGATAGGGTTCAAGGAGAGAACTATGAAACACCGGATGAATCCGAAGTTGCGGAGGTAGATCGAGACGGAAAGCGACATCATTAATCTTGCCGATAATACGGAAAGGACATAATCGTCGATAATCCAACTTCTCGCATGGACGCATAGTCTTGATGTGTCGTCGTAGTAGCCAGACCCGATCGCCAATCTTAAAATTGGATGGAAGTCGATGACGATCTGCGTAGTTTTTTGTTGAGCTTGCTGGAGATGAGTAGATAAATCCGCTCGTATTCGACATAACTGCTCCAAACCATCCTCGGCGCCAGGATGTGCAGGCCACTTTGGGGTTTCAATGATAGACCACCGGGGGTGACAGCCCGTATAAGCATAAAATGGCGTAACTTTAGTCGATATGTGAACAGAGTTGTTATTGGCAAATTCGGCGAACTGCAGGATATCTGCCCAGTCATCTTGATGATAGCTTAGAAAGCACCGAAGATACTGCTCTAGTGTTTGATTTGTTCGTTCTGCTTGGCCGTCGGTTTGAGGGTGGTAGCCGGAGGAGAGGTTACAAGTGACCTTGAG
>JBBBWG010022902.1:0-11913 GCA_037176905.1 Azolla pinnata
TGTTCGCGAAGGAGTGCGACGTGTGCCAAAGAACGGGGCAACCTCAGGAGTCGGCGAGGATGCCGCATCAACCCGTTTTACTGCTCGAACCCTTCCCGAAATGGGGCCTCGACTTTGTCAGCCCGTTTCAACCTGTAGCAGCCCAAACATGCAATCTATATATACTCGTCGCAATGGATTACTACACAAAGTGGGTGGAGGCAAAAGCTTTATGGGACAATATAGCTTCGTCCACCGCCAAAGTTTTGTACGAGTATATATGGTGTTGCTACGGATGTTCCATAGAGCTGGTGAGCAACCAAGGGACGCATTTTTTCAACGACGTAGTGCGCGGCCTCACGAAACATTATGCAGTGGTCCATCATCGGAGTACGTTGTACTATCCGTAGGGAAACGGCTTGACGGAAAGTACGAACAAGAACCTTTAGAATATTTTGCGGAAAATCGTGGAAGCAAATCGAACGGACTGGGACCGTAAGTTGCATACTGCATTATGGGCATACAGGACTAGTTATAGAACTAGTATAATGTCGACACCATTTCGAATGGCATTCGGCTTGGAAGCCGTCATGCCATTGGAGTTCATCGTTCCAAGCGTGCAGATTCAGATCGAGCACAAGCTGAACGAGTCGGAATCCGAACATGCACGGGTGGTGTAGTTATTAAGACTCGAGGAGGAGCGAATCTGGAGTATGGAGGCACTTGAACATGAACAGTGGCTACGAAAGGCATTCGTAGACTGTCACTGGAAACGGAATGAACTGCGATTCGGTAAAGGCAAAGTCGTACTACTTTTCTAGTCCTGTTCCGGCCTTATGCCCGGAAAGTTACGGTTACGATGGACGGGACCGTACTGGATCATGAACGAGGAGAGCGGCACGTACCAACTCGGTACTCTTTTCGGGGAAGTACTACCCCCCCCCCCCCCAATAGGCGAACGGATTTCGCCTAAAGCCGTACTACGAAAAGTTGCCGCCCAACCCTTTTCTTCCCAAGGACGGTTCCGGCAAGGCTTCGAAAGGAGTCTCGGCCGCGGACACGGAGTAGAGCAGCCGTACCTTTACGGCAGGGATCCGACGAGGTCGTACTAGGCTGAATGGACAGTAAGTACAATGGAGGACCCGCCGTAGTATGCCTTCCGTGAGATGACGGAAGTGGCGATGTGATCATATCAGGCTGGGAGAGACAGTCGATACAGCGACTCAGACGGACTTGAGTAGGGCTCGGAGGAATCCGAGTCGGATATCACGAAAGGTACGGTAGTGGCTTATGGAGTAGGAAGAAACAGGCGTGGTTGAAAGAGGGCGGCCGTGCAAAGGAAAGGTGCAGAAAGTACGAATTCCGGAAAAATGCGGCTGGGAAATGAATTCCGGAAAGGTGCGGAAAGTGCAAATTCCGGAAAGGTGCAAAAAGTATGAATTCCGGAATTTCCGGCGGAACATTCCGGAAAGTACGAATTCCGGAATTTCCGGCGGAACATTCCGGAAAGTACGAATTCCGGAAAGGTGCGGCCATTAATAAGAGTCCAGAAGGATCCTAAAAATTACGGCCGAAAAAGGTTTTGGAAAGATTCGGGAAAGATTCGGTGAATTTTCGCGAGATTTGGTTGGCAGTACCACGGGATTCGATGCATTTAAAAGCCTCGTACTGCAATCAATAGGAATAACTGTCGCTCGTGTAGACAGTCGACGCAGGGTCGCACATGTGAAAACCAACATATTTTTAGTTGTTTTTCCGAGAATTGGCGACGAAAAGCAATGATTACCTGGCATGGCAATCTGAGAAACGTAAAAGCGATGTGACCGGCGGAAAGCTATTATTACTTTTTGTGGCATCGCGCCATAATTATCAAAGGAAGGGCGGCGCGCGCTATTAATCGCGTTAATAAGGTTTTTTGTAGAAATCACACCGCCGAGCCCAAGCCTATAAATACCGTTCGACGGCAAACGAGTTTTGTTTCTATTTTCTGCGACGGAATTTGAGCGCTTGCGATCGTGAAGATGAGGCCAACGGAACCAGCATCCTCCCGATTGGTGGCACGGCTCAACCAACGAGGTCTAGGCGATTACTTACGCGTCGTCCAGGCGACACCATGGGCAAACCTAGACGAAGCCTTAGTGCGGGCGGACATCGACGAGATGTCCTCAGGGGCCATCCGGGCTTTCCTTGACTTGGAGGAAGGCGGAGAAAAGCGGGTTGAGACGTACGACAACTCGATCCTCACCGAGTATTTCGGCGAGTATTCGCCGATGGCAAAGTCGTTCCGAGTGACCAATGGGACGAGCACGGTGTTCAAGGAGTATCCCAATTTTTGCATGCAGTGGATGCTGCTACAACAAAGCCTCTACGCGGTGACCAAGGTCCGCAGCAGCATTATCATTGCCGGCTAGGAGAACAGGGCCCTCGACTGGTCCGACACGGCACAGGTCGGAGAAGGGGCGGCAGGGCCAGACTCAGAGGTGGAAATCATCACCTTCGAGGAGGAAGTGGAGATAACGCATGCTGTTCCGGACCCCCGGAGAAAATTGCTGAAGGAGAAACAAAAAAAGAAGAGGGGGATATCAGCGTTACGAGAATCCGAGGGCTGTATCGTCATAAGGCTCAAGACAACATGCTCCGCACCAACCACGGAAGCCATAGAAGAGGAAGGAAGGCCGGGAAGTACGACCGAAATTTTGATGCCAACTGTACATAGCGCGGAGGAAGGCGTAGTTTTGGCCACGGAGGTGGCGAGTGTACAGGAGGAAAGAATTGCCGAGCCCGTACGAAGTACGGATGAGGTGTGACCACTGACCGAAGGCGAGGAGCCAGTCGTGGAGACGATCGACGCACCGACGCTTGAAGCAACCGAAGCGGCCGAAGAGATTGCACAAGAGCAGGAGGAAACCGAACGGGAGGTCGAGACCGTTGTGGTAAGCCAACCATCGTCTCCCGTTAGTACAGCGGCTACAGCCTTGACGGCTGGCGGAGGGCAGGCAAAGACGCAAATTCGTTCGGCGCGCGAAGACCCGAACGGAATCATGATGATGCTAGAAAAGACGATGGAGAAAGTGTGCGAATGGAGCGAAAGTATTGAAGCTCAGAATTCAGCAACCGTGGAGTGTGACGTGCAAGTATGGAAAAGGCGCGTCGTCAACTGTGAAGACGTACTCAAGCGGAAAGTTGCGGCTCTCACGGAAGCCGAAAAAGAGCAAGGAGCGTTCCGGTGGGCGTTAGACGCTAAGAATGTAGAGTTGGCAAAGGTACGAGCAGAGCTCGAGGCGGAACAAAGGGCTCGTACTGATGCGGAAAAACTACGCGGACAGCTGACAGAAGCTCAAGAGGACATCAAGTCTTCCAAACGACGACTTGGCGTGGCCAAGGCGGATGCGGAGGAGGCAACGAAAGAGGCACGGAAAATTTCCGATGCTTTTCAGATTCTTCAGGAGGAGCAGAAAAAGAGAAGCGCGGAGTGGAAGCGGATTCAAACATGACTTATGGCGGATGTCGAAAGTACAGCTGCAGAAAACGGCCGGTTAAAACAAGAAGTCGTGTTTTTTACCGCGGAAGCTACGAAGCTTCATGAAGAAAAGGATGGCGTAGTCTGACGTGCACGACAGTTTTAGGAGGAATTAGGATCATTGAAGATGGAATTGGCGGTGTTGCACAAGGACGTACGAAAGGCTCGGAGTGTTAGACAAGAGCTTCAAAAGAATGTCGACCGACTACAGGAGGAGCTTGGAAAGAAGATGTACCTTGCTCAGGCCAATCTAAGAAGGATAGTCAACAAATTCCGGGAGAAGACAAAAGTCGAGATAGAGGTTGCTACGGCAACAACACTACAAACCTGGTCCAAACAGGCGGCGGAATTGCAAGTGCTTCGCGCGGATAAGGCCAACCGGGAACTTCGGGGACCGGGATTTTGGAAGGCCAATTGCGAAGCAGTGCAGAAAAATCTAACACACTTTATGCGAATAGCTCTCACACATCGTGAGGAGATCACTAAGTTGTTAGAACGACATGAGGAGCAAGTTCGGACTATGCAGGTGGAAATAGAGGCCGTAGCGGAACCTGTCGTACCTACGGTGCCAGAGACGGATGCTCCAGAAGAAGAAGCTAATAAGGAGGAGGACAATTCCGCAGAACCGTCGATTTTGCATGTGTTAAACGAGTATTGAAAACCTCGTATTGTATTGTATTGTATTGTATTTTTTATTTTTTGCGAACTATGGGTTCGACGTGTGGAACACTGTCCCACGGGCGTGGCATAGTGTTGGCAGGAATATTACGAAAGTACGACGTAAGTCGTAAATTCGTAATATTAAGGAATTTATGGAAATAATACGTAGTCGGAAAATAGGAAAATCGGAAAATCTACGAAGGGAGATCCGAACCGACGCGATGTAATAAGATGTCTTGGAGCTCCGAAAGGGTACCAAGATTGTATATAAAACCATGGGGGCTTACTTGTAATGGGGTCCGAAAATAGTCTGGGACTAAGAGAATTTATAATACAAAGAGCTTTGCGTTCACTACCTTGTCTTCTTCTTATATTCGGTGTTGTGTATACTTGTCGGAATTTACGATCGTGATCTTACGATCGTACTACCATTCATATTCAACCACGACCTAGTCTTAGTTCTTCTTCTGAAGGGCTAAAAGCAACCACCGGCTTATATCTCTAAAGATCATTCCCATTATGTTTGTAAATTGGGGAAATCCTTATATTGCTTCAAAAAATCCCCATGTCATTGGTATGAACAATTTACCACTTGTATGTATAACCTTAGTTATATCCGCTTCCAATCCGACCCAAATATATAAAGTCAAAATGGATCCACTATGATCCTCATACTAGCCATCTATGTGGATTACATTCTTATCGTATCCAACTCCAATGATGTACTATCCAAGGCTAAGAGTGAATTCCGTGCATCATTCTCGATGCAAGATATGGGAGCACTCCACTACTACCTTGGCATCCAAGTCTTCCAAGAACCCTCCCATGGCCTTATCCGCAGGAACCAACAATCCTATGTTGAATCCCTCCTAAAAAAATATAGCATGTCCACATGTGAAAGGGTATCAACACCCCTACCAATCTCCACAAAGCCAAATTCACAACCTCAATGATCCCAACCTTCGACATCGTGGCATTTCCTTATGCCAACATCCTCGGTGGCATTTGGTACCTTGTGACATACACAAGGCCGGACATATGCTTTTGAAGTTAATTTCCTATCTCGTTATATGCAGGCACCAAGTCTTATTCACACCCAACACTTGAAGCGCCTCCTTAGGTTACTTCAAGAAACTAAGGACTTCGATATCACATACTTGGCAAGTCAACCTCTTCAGAAAGGTGATCACAACCTCAATGATCCCAACCTCAATGATCCCATATTTAACTTGCTACTTAGATGCTTATTGGGGGGGTGATAAAGAGACATTACAATCGACATTTGGTTACGTGTACCTTCTCTCAAGTGGAGCCAATTCATGGCAAAGTAAAAAGCAAGACTAGGTCACACTCTCATCAACTGAAGTTGAACACATGGCGATGACTTTACCATTAAAGGAAGAAATCTTGTTAAAGTACTTCTTGAAAGAGACAATGTTGTTCCCAAATCATCAAGTTCTACTTCGATGTGACAATATGTTAGGCATAATATTTGCGAAGAACCTTAAGCACTTTGAGTTAACCAAACATATTGCCATAAAGCTTCAGTTCACTAGAGAACTACTACACGAAGGAAATATTTAGATAGCACATGTACGCACTGAAGAGCAATGGGCAAACTTTCTCATAAAGTCTACTAAAAAATTCAAACATTACGAAAGTTGTAATCAGATAGGGCTAAAACCAATGTAATCACTAGAGGGGTGTGTGAGAATAATAAGTTAGATAGATAAGATAAATAGAGGGGTGTGTGAGAATAATAAGTTAGATAAATAAGATAAATAAATATAATTGCCCTTCACCGGCGTTCACCATGAAACCCACCACATGTATATAAAGGCCTCCAAGGCCATGATGTCAGATATAGAGAAATATACAATAATTGTTACGTTCCTACTCTCCTATCTCTCTCTCCTCTCTATCTCCCCTATGAGGCAACCTTCTTCTCTTCTTTCTCACTGACAGTGATGACGACGGCTAAGGTTATTGATTCTTGCAACGTCGTTGCACGATTCTCACGAGAGAAGAAGTGGCCATCGCTTTGAAGCAATAGTAGCTCTCGTTCCATCGCCGCCAAGCACACACCTCCTCCACTCGCACCTCATCCTGACAAACCTCCACCTACACCATTGCCACCATGCCATCTATTGGCATGTACTGCAACTGGGGCTCCATAGAGCACACCAAGCTCTTCTTCAAAAGGATGCCTGAGAGATCCGTGGTGTCCTGGACTGTGCTCATGTCAGTCTGCATAAGCAAAGACGAGGAGAAAATACCTAGCCGCGGCCGCAACAAAGCTTTTCATGTCTTCAATGAGATGCATGTCATAGAATTTGAGCTATACAGCTCCAAATATATGTGTCCGGGTGGAAGCACTGGGGCTTTGAACCGCTAGATAGACAATTTGTTGAGAGATCGAAAGAAATACAATTTTAATTATAGAAGAATATTACAATGGTGTCCCCAAATTAGGAGAATAAATTGGAATAATATATAGAAATTAATGAGAAATTAATTAAGGTTTTGAATGTTTGAGATAAGCTTTAAATAAGAGAAATTAGCGACATCAAGGTTTAAGAGAAGATAAATTAGGGTTTAGAAGAGAGATTATTAAAGATTGAGATTAGCAAAGCGATTAGGGTTTAGAATAGAGATTAGAAAGATTGAGATTAGCAAAAATATTAGGGTTTAGAATAGAGATTAGGAAGACTGAGATTAGCAAAGAGATTAAGGTTTAGAAGAGAGATTAGGAAGATTGAGATTAGCTAGGAGATTAGGGTTAAGAAGATAGAGATTAGGAATATTGAGATTAGCGAAGAGATTAGGGTTTAGAAGAGAAATTAGGAAGATTGAGATTAGCGAAGAGATTAGGAAGATTAAGATTAGCAAAGAGATTAGGGTTTAGCAATATTTGGGTATTAGGGTTTTAGGCATTGGGGTTTTGGTGATGTATATTGGGGCTTATTTTCTCTCCCCTTTCTCCTCCCCTTGCTCCACTCCTTTTATAGATAGTGGAGTGGGTCGCCACGAAAAACAACGGAAAAAATAGCTTGAAAAAAGTAAAAAAGGTAAGAAGAAGAAAAAGCTAAGAGGATTGAACTTTAGACCTATAGTTTTAATAGTATAAACCTTATCCACTATATCACATATGCTTTATATATTATTTTATTTTTATTAATCTTTATTTTGGACAACTTATTTTTTCTTTGTTTGCACACTATGACCCTTCTATGTCAGGACACTCACCTCCTACAAACTTGCACATCCTTCGGTATGTGCCAAATTTATTTACAATCATGGTCTTCCATAGAGGCTTCTGTATCCTTGATCAAGAAGTCTTGATCACCTTCTTGGTATGTATTTCTTGAATCATTTTCTGAGTCCCATTCTCCCTCGTCCATTGTGGTAGTGCAGTTTGTCAGATTATAGGGTTCTTGATGATTATGCTTCTTGAACACCTTAACACGTTTCCCAGTATAGATAGCTACCCAAATCATTGTCCCATCTAGCTCACTCAATCGATATGTTCCATTCTCAAACCTCTGCCGAACCTTATATGGTCCGAACCATATTCGCTCAAATTTACGGATATTGTTGTGTTTATGGTCCAAGCTACTATCGTAGACTAGCACCCAATCCCCTTGTTCAATCTTCTTTGGCCGTAATCAATGTTTCTTGTCAAAGCATTTCTTGTTTAAAAGTCGAGCTTCTCATTGTTGTTGTATTGCTTCTTTAATGTCCTCAAGTCTGGCTTCTAATTATGTGATTTGAACTACTAGTAGCTCCTCATGGCTCATCTCTTTCTTCCACATCAACACAGTCCATGTGGTTATCACTCTTTTAAGTAGGTGTGACAAGAGCTTGCCCTGTCATAAGTTTACATGGTATGTATCCTAATACAGACCTGTGAGGTGTCCAGTCTACCCATAATGTATATAGAAGCATTTGAGGCCAAAGCCCAAGTCTTCCGTTACATGCTTTTACAAGCACCTTCACAATTGGGCTATGACCCCACTCTATCTTCCCGTTCGCCTCTAGATTATATCCCATTGTTAGCAAGCTGAACTCCAAGTTTCACAAAGAACTCCCTTACTTCATTGGAATCAAGCTCTTTGCGGTCCACGATGACTTGCCCTACATATCCATAATTAGAGATAACTTTGTCCAAGAGAAATTGACATATTGAAACTCTTGTCTTCTTCTATAGCGCACATTCCTCTACTTGATTTGTAAGATCCTCTCCAGCCAATACAAAGTATTTTTGTGGTTCGGCTCCGGTGGACATTGTTACGATGTTGACCATCCATTTGAAGTTGATTATCGATGAGAAGGTTAGATGCAACTCATCTCGGTGTCATATTGCAGAATACATCTAACACTTTATGCAACTCTCTATGTATTGTACCACATCCTTATACATTCCTTTACACCAATACTTTTGCTTGATCTTATTGAATGTCGTTGAGGTGCCTCTATGTCTAACCCAATTTGATTCATGGAACTTAGATATTATTTGTCTTTGTTGCGCTTTCGTTCCAACTACCGATAGTGGAAAACCTCTCCATAAAAGTCCTTCGTTTAAGAAAAACTTCCAAATATTTCGCTTCTTTCTCTGGATCTCAGTTCTTCTTTCCTTATCGTTTGGATGACCTTTTTCTTGGTCAAACTCTTGTATAGTCTTTTCGATCATTAAGCTTTCATCTTCATAGTCTTCCACCCTGAATTCTCAGATTGTGCCTACCCGACATGTAAATTCTGATGTGAAGAAATCCCCAAGAACTTCCTCATTATTTGAGTCAACCACATCATCACTGTATTGGGCCCTTTGATAGCATGTCTGTTACGACATTTGCTTTTCCGAGATGTGTTTTATTTTTGGATTAAGTGACTTCACATATGCTATCCATTTGAGCATTGTCATGCCTGCTACCGAGCAACACCTCATCATTCCGAATATCGGAAGACAATTGGTCTCGATCACTACACATCTGATCAACTAATCACAATCGGACTTGATTGCCGATACTATTCCCCACAGTTCTCATTTTACTTGCGTATATCCACGTTATCTTTCACTTAAAACCTTTGCTCCAAATCAGATTGGTTGCCAGTTTCCTTTTGCATCACCTTGATTGTCGACCCATCCTATTCCAGTTGGACTTATATAAACTATAACTATGATCGGTCGATCATAATCCGGTTTCTTCAATGCTTGTGATTCCTACAATGCCTTCTTTAGCTTCCTCACGGCCTTGGTATGCTCAGGTCTCCATTCGAACTTCTTATCCTTTCTAAATAAGTGATAGAGTGGATCTGCGATATGCGCATAGTGTGGGATCCAGATGTGGTAAAATGCACATGCTCCCGGAAATCTCCATAGATCAGATTGCGACTCACACTCTTCTTTCATATCTTGAATCGCATCAACTTTGGCTGGGGAATGGTCGTTGGCCATAAGGTTTGCAGAGGTGTCCAATGACTAATATCTCTTCTTGTCCGAATGCTGACTTTTCTCCGGAGAGTGTTAAGTGTGCATCTTCCAAACTTCGTAGCACCTTGTCATAATCGCGAATGTGATGAGCTACGCATTTTCAACATCACTATTCATCCGTAGTTTCATCCTTCAGCTCTATAAGCATACACCTCAATTGGAATATCATCCAAGAACGACATCGTCATCTCTAGAATGAAATCTCGAAGCACCTTGTTCATTGCATTCATGATGTGGCCGACCAAGTTCATTGCCCCTTGCGGGAATGAGCACATCCGAACTAGCCCTATAAGTGTTCGCATTGTCGTAATGTGACAACTATCTTTAGCTAGTTGACATTAGTCATACCCGGAGTACAAGTTTCTAATGGAGTATATCACCCAGCAAGCAAATGTTTTTGTAAATTCATGAACTATTGTTCTGACTCTAGAGTTTCGGATTGTCAGCTTCTTCATCGGTTGGAGATCTTGAATGAATCAAAGAGACCCATTCTTATTCGGAACTGTGAACCACCAATTAGAGTATGGTGTGTATGACGGCTCAAGAATTCCAAGGTTGATGTGTGTTAGAGTACGGCGTGTTAGAGAGCTCAAGAATTCCAAGGTCAATTTGCGTTAGAGTACAGTGCATTAGACAGCTCACGAATTCCAAGGTCAATGTGCGTTAGAGTACGGTGCGTTAGAGGACCACCTTCTCCTTTAGAAGCTTGATAACCTTTGGAATATGTGCTCGTGGTACTTGAATTGACTTCAAATTCCACGTCACATGTTTGATCGTAAATATCACCATTGGCTCTACCATCCTTGGATTAGCACATCCAATCTCTTTTGATGAAAAGGCAAATGCTTTCCATGTCTCTCCAACATCATCTGGTGTTGTAGTGTACACGTACACCCCTTCCAAATAGTAAAAACTAATGAGGATAGAAAACATATCCATGAATAAGTACTATATGTGTAAAAGGTAAGACTTGAACCCAACACCTCCATATTATTAGACTCCCAATTTTTCACTACAATAATGTCTCACAAGTGACGTTAAATCTATTTATGTATAATAGAAGCAAGGTCACGTGCATTTCATACAAGAAAAGCACGCATACACGACTGGTGTGCATGAGCGCATGTACGACATATTCGCATGCACGCATGCACTAGTGTGCATCAGCACATGTACGACATGTGCGCAAGCACGCATGTACGACATGTGCGCAAGCACGCATGCACGACTAGTGTGCATGAGCGCATGCACACATGCACAACAAGCATGCATGAAGGCATGCATAACATCTATACGACTATAAAAAAAAGGCTTGCTGAAGCCTTGTTCATCAATTCATGGACTCATCATTTGAATCAGATCATCATCAATCAGATCATCCGATCAACATAGAAGAACATCAGGAGCTTGTCGGAAAGATTCTTGAGGATTAATCTATAAACCCATTACCATTCATTTTGCTTTGCTCTCTTTAATTCTCTTCTTCTCCTCGACTGGAATCCTAGTGGTCATCACCCAACTCATGCGAAGATCCAGCACCGTACGACACGACATCAAGTGGTGAATTTGACGTGAAGCGGGTGATATAGAGATAGAGGACCAGCCAGCGGAGATCAATATGATGGTGTTGTTCAAGAGAATGCTTTAGGAGCAACGTGCACGATCATAGGTGGTGTCGGTAGTAGAAAGGCTTGTCAAGCAAAACGGAGAGTTCAATGGGAAGGATGTGTCTTGCTATTTGCGAGATTACAAGGTGGAGATGCTATGATGTGGAATCTCTGAAAGATATTTAAGTCATATCCTTCAAACGGGTTGTTCTAGATCATCTTCAAGGGAGCCTCCATGAGCTGCAACGATAAAACCTGACTTGTCCGGCATTTTAATAAGTGATGAAAACAACATATGCAATGGAAAACTCGTCTAAGGCGATGCGAAGGGGTTTTGAGGACTGGGTGGAGACTTCGAACAAGGGGTTGAAGGTCCTCATGTTGTTCTTAGGATTCGAGAGTCGCTTCGAGATGTTATCTGCACAAGATCAAGTGGTACTTGTGGTGGACAAGGTTGTCATGTTCTTGCGTGTAGTGGACATCCGAGACCTGTCGAATACGGGCTTCTAATGGCCGTGTTCACACTGTCCATAGCTGGACGGGCCATATTTGTAATATGCCGGAATGGCTGGTGCCCTAAGCCTGGGGGTATAAATACCAGGCTTGTATGGTCGTCCAAAGTTGGTTGCTCCAACTCAGTTAATGGAAGTTTCCAT
>JBBBWG010022913.1:0-11901 GCA_037176905.1 Azolla pinnata
TCACCGGGATGTTATGTACACACGTCGGTTCGGAGCTCACCCGGCTCCCCGTTTTCCCGACTGTCTTATTTTCCGTATAATTACGTAATTACGGCTTCGCCGTAATTCCGTAAAATCCCGGCCAACACCGCCTGCGCCGCAAGTCAACCCCCCCACGGCTCCTCTAGCAAGGCCTTCGCCCGCTTTGCTGACTCGCTGCTCGGCTAGACATTCCCTTGAATCATTTGCTCAAATAATTCACCTAGATTGTCATGCATCGTCGTGTAAAGAAAGTCTTCATACCATTTTGATACAAAAATCCATGCCGTAGTGCGTTCAAATTGATGCATTCATCTCCTGCCCTTACCACAATTTATAGAGCACGACCGTAACTAGGTAATCTTTCCCATGCCATCTCAGAGCTTCTTTGGATCTATTGTCATAGTGGCTAAGTGTCTCATCAAAGATACCTTCGAAAGTTGTAGTTGAAAAATCTAAAACGAGAAGGGGCTCACAAAGTTTCCTAGATTAACGCAATTGGTATTCAGAAGAGACAAGGCTCCTACTCATGACTTGATATTGCCACAATTTCAGGTACCTTCTTGTGGAAGATCTTTGACTTTGTGTAAAGACTATTGAATACCATGAAGTTATGGAGACCCTATGGACCTTTATTTGATAACCCAAGTAGTTGGGATACACTATCTTGACCTAATTAGCATTGTTGTGTAAAGAAGAAATAATATTACATAAAAAAAAAATATTTCGAATATTGTCTCAGATACTTCAAGAAATCATCAGTTTGTGTGTTGCGTTTCCAAAGACTTTGATACAGGTAACAAATAATTTAGAAAAGAGCCCAACAATATATCAATTTGTAACAAAAGAATTTAATGTTTTGAAAACAGAAAAAAACTCTAAAATTTTAATCTATGTATATGATGATAATGAATTAAATAAGTTGAGTTAACATTCAATAGTAAATATAGAGCGACCATGGTCAATACATTTAATTAATTGGACTATAGAAGAACGTTTATCAAAACTTTTTATTAGAGATATATTAAAATATATATATGAAAAAATATAATAATTATATAATCTTATAGTTCAAAAAGCTAATACAATGAGGTAATATAATAATACAAGTGTTCTCACAAAATTGTACAATTATAACTCAATATTCTCAATCAAAACCAAATATTGACATATTTATGCTTTAAATTATTATGATCTCTTTATACTTTAGGAATGTTATTATTTACTAATATCATTAGCTTTTTTAAAAACCTTTAAATTACTTAAGTTTTGAAGTGGTTCTCTAATCATTTTTAATAAATTATATCAATACATGGAATTTAAAGATTTTCATAAATTGACATTGTAAATTTTCAAGATTTCAATAAAATGTGAAGTATTTACGTGTTTTTTGATTATTCATTGAATATTTTAATAGGAAAACATGAAATATTACTTTTTCTTTATACAAACGTGTTAATTCGACTCGTCTATTAATTCAAGAAAGCATCAAGAATGTGCTATTTAAAATTTTTGGCTACAACCATATCCATCAAGTTCCATGTTGATCTTGACTATGCCTTATTCACGTACATAGAACACTTTTTGATGAGTGCTAGATTTACCATCTTGTACATAGATGACATGTCTATCAAATAACAAAGATGAAGAAACAATCAAGAGGGAACTTGGTGTGAAGCTTTCAAATGGAAGAGCTCAGTGATGAGGATGGAGTAAGAAGCTCAAACACTTGTAGCGAACAACATCAAGAAGTTGGAACAACTTAGTACACTGGAACTTGCACCGACTCGGCAATCTCTAATAGACATATTAAGGAGTCTCTAATAGACTTCCCAATGAAGAATAAGGTCAAAACAAGACTTTGTCCACAAGGGAGAAGAAGCTGGTTCAAATGGACTCCATCCTTGTGTGACTTAGGACCCACAAAGGGGTTTTCTTGGTATGTATATATATACATATATAAAGAGAATGGGCTTGTTTGAGTCAAAGATACTTATCTTGTTTGGTACACCGTGCTTAATTTCCAGATTGATTCTTTCCGGGTCGAATGTTGAGCTTTGACTAATGGGTGGTGGTCGAAGAAGAAGTGAGCAAAACGTCACCTTGGACGGTGATGCATGGCATGGTGAATGACGTAAGGTGATTGATGTCTGACGATCCAGGTTGCTTCCTCCAACAAGTCTGTATATATCTACAAAGGTGGAAGATCGCTTTCACACCTTATCCCCTATTGTGTGGTCTGGGTAACGACGACGACGACGACGACGACAACAACAAACAAGATGAGCGGCCAAGCAAATGCGCGGCGGCGGCCGCACGCGCTTGTCATCCCGTTCCCGGCGCAGGGCCACGTGGGGCCGATGATGCACCTCTCCGTCAAGCTCGCGGCCGAGGCCGGGTTCGCGATCACGTTCGTGACGACGCATCACATCCACGCATCGGTGGCGCAGGCGCTGGAGCCGCGGCTCCGCGAGCAGGGCCTGGGCGACGACGTCCGGCTGGTCCACGTCGTGAACGACCGGCGCGAGAGCGGGGACACGACGGGGCGCGCCGGCCTCATCGAGCTCTGCCAAGCCTTCTACCAGCTGGGGCCGAGCCTCGAGGAGCTCGTGGAATCTCTCCTGATCCCCGCAGACGATTCCCGGGTTCCGCCCCTCACCTGCATCATCTCGGACCTCTATCTCTACTTCACCCAGGACATTGCGAGCAAATTCGGGCTCCAGCACATCGCTTTCTGGACGGCGTCCGCCGCCATGCTCGCGGCCATCATGAAGGTGGTGGCCCACGGCCGCCGCGCTCCCGACCGCGACCAGCCCGGCCTCCTCCGCCCGATCACGTGGATTCCCGGGGCTCCGCCGCTGCGCCGGCGCGAGTTCAACGACTTCCTCCTCCGCCCCGATCCCGACGACTTGATGTACAGCATCCACCTGCACGCGTACTCTCGGCTCCACGAAACGACTTGCATTGCCATCAACACGTTCGACGAGCTCGAGCCCGACGCCCTCGCGGCCTTGAGAGACGATAACTCCCCCGTCGAGATCTACACCATCGGCCCCCTCCTCCCTCATTCCTACTTCGATCTCCGCATCGGTCATCGTGCTCATGGCGATGATGATGATGATGATGATGATGATGATAAAGGTGCTGGTACTGCGCCCCATGCTTCGGCCTCGGCCCGCCTCGCCTCCTACCCGATCGCATCGTTGTGGAAGGAGGACGAGGCGAGCTTGCGCTGGCTCGACCGTCAAGCGCGTCGATCGGTGCTCTACGTGTCGTTCGGGAGCATCGCCATCATGAGCGCGGCGCAGTTCGAGGAGCTCGCGCTGGGCTTGGAGCAGAGCCGAAGCCCGATCCTGTGGGTCATCCGGCCCGACCTCATGGCTTCCGCGGGCGGCCAAGCCGCGTTCCCCGACGGCTTCCTGCAGCGGACCAAGGAGCAGATCTTGGTGGTCGAGTGGGCCCCGCAGCTGCAGGTGCTCGCCCACGCGGCCGTGGGCGGATTCCTTTCGCACTGCGGCTGGAACTCGACCCTCGAGAGCCTCTCGGCCGGGGTGCCCACCCTCGGCTGGCCCTACTTCGCCGACCAGATGCTCAACAACCGCCTGCTCGTCGATTCCTGGGGCCTCGGCCTCGAATTCGAGCGAGGCGATGCCGATGATGCGATCGTGATGCGCGATCAAGTCGCAGCCAAGGTCCAGATGCTCATGTCCGGATCCAAAGTTAAGGAGGCCGCTGCCCGCTGGCGCGATGCCGCCCGCGCCGCAAGTCAACCCCCCCACGGCTCCTCCAGCAAGGCCTTTGCCCGCTTTGCTAACTCGCTGCACGGCCAGACATTCCCTTGAATCATTTGCTCAAATAATTCACCTGGATTGTCATCGCAATAAGCTCTTGCCCTTACCACAATTTATAGGTCATTTTCAAGGCAAGTCTGACATACGTATGTCCGAGTCTGTCTAGGGTTTCACCCTGGATCAATCTAATAATGCAGTAAGTAACCATGATTCATACTTCATACACGTGTATTACATACAGCAGAGAAATGTAAAAACTCTTAGCAAGATCCGCGTCGTATTTGGTCAAATGTGGAATTAACCATTCTCATTCAGCCTATGCGCCGATGATCCTCAAACTGCTTGGGCACAACCAAAAGTTGGCAACACCTCTCAGTGTGCAGCATATATCATGTTTGCTGAGGATCCATAACAAGTGTATCATCCAAAATTTAACATGATTTTTATAAGATATTATTTGACACTATGGAAAACCATATCCATGAGATACAACGCTCAAGGTTCCCTTTGGCTGTATTCAAGTCTTCTCTCTATATGCGTTTCACAGAGAAAAAAAACTTAGGGTCCTCTTTTCGCTGCAGCAGCAGCAGCAGCAGCACGGTCTGCCCGAATCTTTTCATATGACGTTGTTCGCGCACATTCCAAGATGGTTTGATCAGACACTATGAAGTATGTTCCAACGGTTGCTGTTGAGCAACAAAGTAACAAACAATCCAAACCCGATGAAATCAACAATTTGAAGCAAAGAAAAGATTCGTCTGGCAACTAAAAGCCTTCCACCGTAATCTTACCTGCAGAAATGATCAACGCTTGTGCTGTGTAGTTAAGGTTCGCTTTTGCCCATGGTATTGTTCTTACACCAATGAGCTACACATCAAAAACACAATGACACAATGTCTATGTACGCAACAAAGTTGAACTTGGCTTCTCTTTTACTGTTTACATGCAAGCATGCATCGTCACATATCCATGTGGTTCTCCCATATGCACTAGATGTGATGGACTTTTGTTAACCTTAAAGATCAATTTGTTTTTATTTGAGGTTATTACCGTAGGAATTGCAGCTGCAACAAATGCAATTGATGCTGCCTTTGCACCAGCCCGTACCCCTTCTGCAGGTGTCCCGCAAATTAAAATACATTTCAGCGTTAGATAGTCCATACTGAGGTGGCATACAAGCACGAAATAAGACAAATGGGGAGAATCCGATTGCTAAAACGAATGGCTATTACTGATGCGCATGGAGTAACTAGTTGGCAGTATGAAACATTAGAACATACTAAATGGGCTGAAGAACGAAATGGGCAGTTTTAAGGTGAACAGGTTTTAAAGCTTCCAAACATGCCATACCATACTGATGACTATTTCGTCTTCAAAATTCTCATGGAAAAAGTCATAATCTAGAATGCATACCCTTGTGGGTTTCGTGCATCGTCTCTTAGTGGAATTTAAGAAGTCAATACTAACAGACTGATGTTTATGCCAATATAGCACACTCACACAGAACAATAAGTTTGCTGAACAGAGAAAGAAAGTGATTTATCTAGATAGATGCATGAGGTAATCCAGAGGTAATCCATGCGCCTATAATGAAAGGTGTTGACCTTGGACTAGATTTGGAAGTGGGTATCATCCTTGCTCTACATAATTCAAAAGAACCAAGATGCCATGCTTCAGACAAACTGCTGAAAACGTTTGGATGCCTTAAAATAACAAAACAAGTCAAACATTACCAGGAAAACTGAGATTTTGTGCCAACAAATCGCTAAAAGATTTGCATGCCTCAACCGATAGAAACAGGTCAAATTTCAGCGCGAACAGACAGCCATTAACCCAGACATGGCAGCTCAGGAAGATAGGCAACAAACTGAAGCTTACAGACAACCAAGTTTGTTGCCATTAAAAGATAAAGAAAATTCAGATCATCAAGTTAAAGAGCAGCAGCAACAACCTTAACACGATGACGTGGCTGCTGCCAAACAATGTATAAATTTGACATCTTGTGGAATTCAGGGGAGAAAGTACATAAGGTAAAAACTTCTAATGGTCAACCGAATCATTTGGCTTCACTGGTAGCCGACATATGCAAAAGTCAACCTCGTCCACTTTAAAGCGACTTTTTCTGGCAGTAGTAAAAAAAACTACCCTCAGGATACTTTTGCATTCACAGCTGCATGGTTCTGGTGTATTAAACGGGCATCATAACGGCCTTTATTTGTGGAGACCTGGACCAGGAGTCATCTCAAAGAAAAAAGCAATTAGAAGGACAGGTAAGCCCGAGGGAGGACCATTGAGTGCGCAGACACAGGCCACGTCTTCAGGGACTAAACAGGCCGAGCATCTGGTAGAAGAAGATGGACTCTTTAATGCTCTCACTGGGTTTCATTCAGTATCTGGCAGATCATTAGGCTGGTTTTTGAAGTTGATAACATGCAAATCATTTATCTTGCAACACATTAAAGACGTTCCAGATCAGATAAAACAAGGATGCAGTTTCATGTATCCACCTGAATGAGCCATTGGGCTGCAGCCAAAGTTTGTACTCAAATATCTTCATGGTACAAAAGATGAAATGCCTATATCAAACAGCTAGTTCTGATCTCATCCTGAGGGTTATCTACACAACATGTACTCAATCGTTTCATGAAATTATACAAAAATCATCAGGTGAGTGATGGGGCAAGCAAACAGATCCAAATCACAGCATCAAATGATAACTTTAGCACTCATATCTGTTCCATGATTTAAAACATTCACGATCAATAGAGATTTCCTATCAATGAAAGCTCAGAGGGAGGGCATGCAATGCACCATACAAATCCGTGGAATGAAAACAATGTATGTACATATATATAGTACACTAGAAAAATGCGCATTACTGTATCCATCTATCTGCAGCCATATATGCATAGACACGTATAATTGTGTGCACATTTGAATATGCATTTGTGTATGTATGTAAATCTGCATGAATATGCAAGTGTGCACCCTGCATGTACATGCATACATTTACATCCAGATTCTCATATTTAAAAACATGCACACATTTGTATCCATATTCCTAGATTCAACACATACATAGAAATATAAAGGTCTGGATAATGTAGATATAGACTCTAAGGTGATCATAAATATCTATGTGCAGATATATAAAGATGCAGAACACATATACATGTATATTCTAAAGCGACCATGTGCAGAGAATAGACCTAAAATGACTAGATCCACATGAAACCGGGTCACAATGAATTACTGCCGTTGAAAAACAACAAAATGAGAGCTTGAGATTATATTACCCCTCAAAAACAAAATACAAGCAACTGAAAGAGATAGCACGAGAAGGGAAGGGGCAGAAGGGCAGATGCCGCCCAGCTGCGCAAAAGACTAACCTTGTGTGCAGTCCCTTGCAGCGACGGCTGCCTTGGAGGGTTCGCTGGGGGAGGAGACGATGGCCAAGTTCTGCCTCTGCTGCTCGTTCCACCAATCCCTGGCCTTGCTCGCCATTGTCGTCTGAATCAAAGAGCGAGAAGAAAATTGGGAGAGAAAATACAACACGTCTCTAATCTTCTCTGAGATGGTCTTCGGTTCGAATCTCACTTTGCCAAATCTCTCACTTTGCCGCAGAAGAATTGACTTCCAAAGAGCATCATCATAAAAATCTAAACCTTATTTTAGCTCACTTTGACAAAGATTTCAGAGTTCGAATCGACATTAGCTCGGGGTTAGTTATGATATCTGAGCTCGATCTGATGTGCCAAAATGCTTCATAGTTTCTGTTCGAATCTCTCTCGTCTGAGAGCTTCGTGTCAGCTCTTGTAGATTAGCTCCGAGAGATCCCAAAGACGTGCATGATTACACTCAGATTCTATTGAATGGGATGGATGTTTGTAAGGGGAGAGCTTCATCGCATCTCTCACTTATCTTACCAGAAAACATTTTGAAACATGTGCTCGAGGCTTGGGCGGAAGTTAATAAGGAAGAAGAGCGTGATGATATATCTACTTGTGTTACCACGATTGATTAGGAAATAGAAAAGATGAGGAAGAAGAGAACTTGAAACGAAACTGCAAAAGTTTGTCGTTCAGGCTTGTTAGGTGTCAAGTAAATTGAGATCAAGGTATGCATCAACATCCCTTGTGTCGACACTATCAATATGTCGGGTTTGTGGAAGAATGTTGCAATGTGATTATGTTTAAAATCAACAAGCAAATGGAGGCTATGGAGTTATGTTAATGTCTATTAATTGAGTGAAATATGCCTCCATTAAACGGACTATCTTTGGATACTTGCAAAGTTTCAAACCACTTGAGCATGGTCATGCTTTCGATCCCTTGTCATAGGTATAGTGACAAAATATAATTATTATCAATAACTAAACTTATGACATTCCAACATTAAAACTTGTAAACAAAAAAAGTGTTTTAAGACTATTTTCTAAGACCCTATCTATATAATTATATACACAAAAATGGTTGAGACATAAGGTTATTGTAACATTTTGGTTTAACGCTAATATACATACAATGCTTTTGTACTTTGAGTCTCCTGGTAACATTATATACTATCTTCTTACTTTCATTATGTCTAGCTTATTCATGTTTTTTGTGCCTTTCAAGTTTATTGAGCTTCGGCTATGAAAATTTGAATCAATAGATAAAATATCATAATGAAGATTCGAACATATGGTGCCCCCTTATCTCTAAATCAAGTTGAACTCGATTTTCATTGTTCTGATTTTGAGTCTTTTGTTGGTGATATAAATGAACTCTTCAATCTAGTTATATGCTTTGTATAATTGTAACGGTATAAGGATACTTTACAAGTATATTTCTTTTTATAAGTTAGAATGCAATATTAGAGCAAAGTTTGATTTTCTACAATTTTCAACGAAGTATATCAACAATCTATATGACTAGTTATTTTCTTCAAAAGATCCACTTTTGGACTATTCTATCGGTGGTAAGTATATTAACCTTTACTATCAATTAATTGTACAAACAAAGGTCACCAAGTCCTACCTAACACATCTTGTGAAAACTAATTAAGCCATCAAATCCAACTGTTTCCTGTTTTAAGGCGAATACACATCTACATTATATTTCGTTGTGCATTATATTCCTTTTAGCACTGCCAAGAAGCAAGCTTGAATGGATAATAGCTTGTAACTAATTCTTGATCATCTTCCTCATTAACGCTAAATAACTTTAATCAATAATATAAGGCCATGATATTGTCAGCATGACCTCCTATACTCTCTTTAAATTATGGGTTCAATACAATGTAGTCATAGTGAATTTTGATTGTTACAAAGATAGTATAGTTTGCTCGTGTTGTCGGTTTATGCGTAGAAAAAGAATAGTTTGCCATAGTTGACTAGGTTATCAGTTTATGCGTAGAAAAGAACGTCAGATGATAATATGACTGAATTGTAAACTAAAGAATCACCAATTTATTAGTATATTACCGATCTTATACTTATCACGATGAGCTCAATCTCCATCAAATTTAGGAAACATTCCCTAATTGTAGCTATATACAGTAATTAGCCAAATTCAATATAAAGGCAATGACCTTGATACTCATTAAATGTCGACATAAGAGATATGCATAAATATGCTTAAATTAAGGACCAATTAATTACGGTTAGATATACTTATCAGCACATTCTTGAGCGCCTTACAAGATAATTGTTTAGTTTACCTAATTGAAGTCACGAACATTCATAAAGCTCAAAGATTCTACGATGATATAAAATGCAAATCAATGCATATTGCATGTCTGTGTACTCTGATATATAAGAAAATATAAGCACCAATATTGCTAGCTGTGTCACAACCATCAATTATATGGTATGGCTGCAAGGCCTGCAGATCAGGCCGCATTATATGTATTGTCGGTAGCACAGCCGATGGATATAAGTATCGAACTAATGGGCAAGAATCGAAACATTTCAATTGATTAGCCATGGCGCAGAAATAGTGATGACGAGTTACAACGAGATAACCATTATTGGCCTCCAATTATATAGATTCAACCTTACTAATCAGATCAGTGTAATTGAACGGTACTAAATATAACAAGGCCATGTGCCAAATATTGTTGACTAAAATGGTATCTGTCTGGTCCACTTTTGGAGATGTTGTACATAGAAATATTGCTGCATGCCACCAAAAGTAGAGGCGATCTAATGACATCAACCCACCATAATATGGTTTTTCTCGGCCGCCTCAGTAGCGCTGGTGATTTATATATCTATATATACCGTCAAGAAATGTACTTATGTTGTTGGATGGCCTCCTAAAATTCATCAGAAAGGATGTGTGCTTATTATTATACAAAGCATTCGGGATATTGAAACTCTGCGTTGTGAAAACAAAAGAATCATGAGCATTAATTTTATACGCAGAGTAATTGAAGGGGATCGGGTGAGAGTAGGTGGTAGGTACACGGCAAGTATATATATATAATAAGATGCGCACAAATGCTCTGGATCATATAGTTTAGTAATCTGCGCCCAAGGCGAACAACGACACAAAGAAAGGACGTGGCGATTGTTCATGCAGCAGACTTGATCGATCATCCGAAGCTGGGAAAAGACGATCGATCGATTCAAAAATTGAGGTTTGCGAATCAAAAATCTGAGAATCCGCGGGGATGACAATCAAAGAAAGAAGCAAAAGATTAAGGGGGCACGAGCGGCCCCCGATTAGCACTACTGGCGTGGCGTCGTGCCCACGAACATGGATAGTCTGGTAGTATATTTTGCAGATGCGACACAATCCGGATGATCAGACGTCGGAAACAGGTCCTATAGGCTATAATTAGGGCATTGGAAATTCACGGCTAGTAGTAGCCTCCGGATGCTTATGAAATATGCCGCTTCAATGTCTATGATCACGTAGAAGCAGCATATGCAAAATCATGGAACTGATTAACCGTCAGCTTAATCTTCTCGGTTTGCAGGCGTGTAAGTAACTCTGATCCGTCGAGAAATTGTAGAAGCGATAGCCGCTAAAGTAGCTGCAATTTCACCGAAAAAAAACTGCCGGGGGCGACGTAGTAGTCCGTAATGTTTGACCATGAAATGGATCATCTACCGATCGGGAGTCGCACAGTAAGTAGTACAGCACGACGGCGAGGGGGGAGACATTGATCATCGCATGTGCGTGATGAGCAGCAAAGCAATGCGGAACAGCTGACAAGGTCGATCTCGTCTGCATCAATCAATCAGAATCGCGATTGTCTGTGGACGGTGAGGTTGGTGGGGGCAGTGTCAAGGCGGTGGCGGAAGAAAAGCATGGAGATTAATTTTACAGGGACGTCCGATGATGAGGAATTAAGGCGGCGGGGGCGGGGAGCGATGGCGTCTATATAAAGCGGCGGCGGCGGCGGCGGCGACGCCAGTAAACGGCCGGAGACGGGAGGAAAATCGTTATCACCATCATCATCACCACCATCATCATCATCATCATCATCATCATCATCCTCCTCCTCCTCCATCCGCATTTGATATCATCGCTTCTGCTTCGCCTCGTTGCTCGACGTGAGAAGAATCTAAAATTAGCTTCTCGGCTGCGATGGTGAACATCGGCGGCGGCGGACGCCGCTGGATCAAGGCGACGTGCACTCGTCGTCGTGTCCTCGTGTTCTCCGCCGGGCCACTGCTGCTCATGCAAGCTTTGCTGCTGCTGTCGCCGCGGCTGAGCGGCGCGAGCTCCCAGAATATCCCCTCCGATTTCTGCACCGCCAGGCTAGCGGCGGCGGCGACGGCGGCATCGGCGGCGGGCGGCGGCGGAGCCCGCACGTGCCCGACCCCACGCACGGCCGACTCGCTGGAGCTCAGCAACCTCGTCGGCACCTACTACGAGATCGGCTCCACGGCGCGCTACAAGCTCCGCCACGAGCTCGGCATGGCTTGCGCCCGCACCAGCTTCTCCGTCGGCAACGCCGGCCGCCGCTCGTCTCCGGCCGCCGCCGCCTCCTCTAGCTCCAGCTCCGGCAGTTCCGGCACCGCCGGCGGCGGCGGCGGCGGCGGCGGCTCCTCCTCCTCCTCCTCCTCCACCTCCGCCACCCTCGCCGGCATCGAACGCTC